>VSDK01004732.1:149045-167585 GCA_009767595.1 Symbiodinium kawagutii | reverse complement strand
TGGTCTAGCTATGAGAGCACATAACTGCTGTGATCATAGCAACCATGAGAGCACATAAATGCTGTGGTCATGGTGTCTGGTACGAATCTGGGCATGAATGAGTTGTTGCACTGCATGGTTGAATCTGGGCACGCATTCGAATCTGCAAAAATCGAAACCTGTATCACGGCTAGAAATGCGACGCTACGCATTGAAGTGGTGGTCAGACCACCAAAACTGCTGTAAGTTGTAGAAACTTGGACTCAGGTTCCCCATCCTCGAAAGGACAGTACAACTCGGGCAACCTAGAAGGATAGGCCACGAGGAAAATTTCACACACTGAGTAAATGCCGAGGCATAGGTGATATGAGATGATATGAATTTCTGCGTTATAGGTTCACTGGGTTTAATCTTTGACGATTGAACTCGCAACACACAGATACGGCTCACAGCTGCAACCTATGACGGCTTCAAGTGACTTCTGCTGAGATGGCGAAACACGGGGATGAGAACAGCTTGTGATGATCACTTGATTGAAATTGCAGGTACAGGAAACTGGCCAAGTTTCCCTTCCCACTCATGTCCACAGCTTCGTTGCGTGTGGTTAGGACATGAGTGCCACACGCCCCTGCACTTTTTTCACAGTAGCCCCTTGAGACGGGGTTTGACACACACACACACTGGCATCGAATCTCAGTCAAGGCTATATTCAGAACACGCGTCAGCATTGAACGTCGTGAAAACCTCCACATCACTTTCCATGCACGATTCTATCGGTTTCAAAAAATTCAATGATGATCCTACAAACATGGTCATTCAATCATATAAAATCGGCAATCCCTCGTGTGTGTGTGCATATGAGTCGAGGAAACTTCATTTCTCCACTTCTGTACGCACTCTTTTATTTACTACACACTCTTATATTTACACTCTTATATAATATTTACATCAACACTCTTATATCATACTTAGTATCATACTTAGTATCATACTTAGTATCATACTTAGTATCATACTTATATCTACTCACAGAAACAGCTCTGACCAAAAGGCTCTGGGCATGGAACGATGGGCTGCCTTCTGGGTCTCCCCACACCCGACTCCCGGATCTTGGACTGGGCAGGCACTTCATTTCTTCCGAATCAGTCAGGTGAGTACTGACTGAAGTGAGGAAAGGTTTGGTTTGTGAGTTAAGGGACCTAAGTGAGTTAAGTGACAGTTTTAAGTGATTTAAGTGACAGTTTTAAGTGATGTCAAGTGATGTCAAGTGATTTGAATATGTTTGAGTTCACAGTCAGATCTGCGGGACCTTGCTTCAACCTGCGGAAGGATCCACACCGCTACTGCTAGAGCTTCCGAGTGAAGTGGCTCGCAGGTAGTCAAAGGCAAGCGAATTGGAATGCGCTTTGCCCAAGCTGAAACATGCACGCACACGCACGCACACGCACGCGCACGCACGCACACGTTGAGAAATTGTGACACGCAAGCCATCACCGGGCACGGTAACTCACAACAACAAGCATGACAACAAAGATGGAATACAATGTGATAAAATAATAGTACAAATGAATAATTCACCATGAATTTTGTAATTAAGCCTAAAACTATAATTCAGGATCTACACATAATTTCCTGTCCATTTCATTGCTTTGACGGTGTGTTCCTTTATTCTTTTCACCGTCCCCAGGTCCTCAAGGACAGAGTCTTGCGGTTGGCATCCAGTGACATACTGAAGTTGGTAGCACCTGCAAGCAGCAAATCTTGACAAATCATTTCGTGTTACAGATGTTGCACAGATGTTACAGCCCAAATTTACAAACATAATATTATGTAACATTGATGATGCCAAACACGCAAACCCAACTCTCGTGGGAGGATCAACATGGCTGTAATCAAGGCTTGGAGTTGATCTGTTGCCTCTGGAAGATCTGTTGCCTCCGGAAGGGGACTGCGACTCCTGGACGCTCCGATCTGCCAAGTTTGGTTCTGACCAAAGAATCACCAAATGATGACCCAAGGGACTTTTCTTGCAAGACTTGTGTTCAACATGGTCTAAACATCGTGTAAAGATATAAAAAAAATGTCAAAAATAGACGGATCGAAACATGCTGATTGGACAGCATTTTGCAATGGCATGTATCCGTCCTCTGCAAGAGTGTCCTGCACGAAGCATGGATAATGGGATTGCAGGGTTTCACATGGGATCAGAAGTTGGTTCATGTTGGTAGACATTTTTAGTAGCAATCGCTCTCCTCCAAACTCATAGAGCAAATTTCCACTGGATGTGTTGCCAAAGCATCAAGAAGAAAAATGAATACAAGATAAATCTCCATATAAATCACATATATTTAAATATATCAATAATGCTTGTCATTTTTTGCACATGTCGTTTCGGCCATCACAAATCTTGTCTGATAGTCTGATACTTGACTGTGACCTGGAGGGAGGGTGTGACACCTGGGGAAAGACTGGGACCTTTGAACTCTCCAACGTTCAATATGAGCCAAAAATACATGGTGGTTGCGCCTGTAAGGCGTCGGGGGCGTTCAACGCCATGGTTTTTGCTTGTTGAGTGGTCAATGCTTCAAAACTCAAGCCCCGTGGCCGTTTTCAGGATTCTCATAATATTTCAACGTTGTGAATGCATTGGCAGGGCCAGTGAATTTGAGGCCTATGATCCGAATTCCACTACGTTTTTTCTTCAGTTTTTTCATGTTTCGGGTCAAACGTTCGGCAACCATTTTTTTCAACCTTTCTTGCAGGCTCGTCCTAAGGCTTCCAGCCATCCGGTCTGCAGCTGCCACTTCCAGCACCAACTGTAGACGTACTGCAACAACGCCTTCTCATTCAGGTACCCATTGGCATCACAAGATTTCACGCTCTGAGGGACATTGCGTTTGCATCAACCCTCCCCGCCCCACCCCAACCCTTCCCTGACGTAGCATCAACATCATGACGCAAGTGCAAGCGAGCAAGCATCAACATCAGGACGAAAGTGGAAGCGACCGTTAACATGCCCCACCCCACCCCAACCTTTCCCTGACGTAGCATCAACATCATGACGCAAGTGCAAGCGAACGTTAACATGCCCCACCCCACCCCAACCCTTCCCTGACGTAGCATCAACATCATGACGCAAGTGCAAGCGAACGTTAACATGCCCCACCCCACCCCAACCCTTCCCTGACGTAGCATCAACATCATGACGCAAGTGCAAGCGAACGTTAACATGCCCCACCCCACCCCAACCTTTCCCTGACGTAGCATCAACATCATGACGCAAGTGCAAGCGAACGTTAACATGCCCCACCCCACCCCAACCTTTCCCTGACGTAGCATCAACATCATGACGCAAGTGCAAGCGAACGTTAACATGCCCCACCCCACCCCAACCTTTCCCTGACGTAGCATCAACATCATGACCCCAAAACACACGAGCAACAAAAACACAAAACCCTCCCGACGCCTTAGAGGCGCTGGCACCAAAAACATGACATAGTTGTACTGATGTGTCACCTTGAGCTTACCGTCCTTACATGCATTGATTGGATTGCAGACCTACCCTTCTTCGAGAAGTCTTGGACAATCTCGTTCTGTGCCCTGGTTTGATTGGTCGAGAGTCATAAAACCAAGAGCAGGAGCATCTTTACATTCTTAACGACCAAAAATATGCAAAAAAAACAAGCGGCTACCAGTGGAGTTCGAAGCAACTTCTGACGGAAGCAAAGGCTACATCTTTTGATCCGAGCAACTTCCGCAGCTTCCAACAGCAGATTCAGAGGATTCATTAAAGATTACAATGGAATTTCAATGGTCTTCGATGGTCTTCCCAAAAGACACAACCTGACAATGTCAATCTGACCCACTCGGCAGTTCCTTTGATAAACTTCTGGAATTCACATTTGACCTCGGTCCATGTCTTGGTGGTAGGTACTTGGAGAATGTCAAGGAGAACTTGTCTTTCAGGGTAGTCTAATCGAAAGAAAACTGAGTGGGTTGCAAGTTTTAAAACATCTTAGCCAATGAACTGAGAGTCGCTTTTCACTTGATCCCATTTGAGCTGTGAAACAAAACCTCTTCAAAACATTGCTCTCAGGAGCCTTTTTCACGAAAGGTATCCCGCTGCTTTCGCGGACACAGTTGTATCTTTCAAAGAAGTTAAGCGCTGACAATCCCTTTCGCCAGGAAATGATTACTGCCATGGCATATATGCACATCTTCTGTGTGGGGATCTGGGCTGGAGCAAGGGTGGCTTTCGCAGAGCTTTGCCCAGCTTCCATGGATCTTTGGCAACTTTTCGTGCTGAAAATGGGAAACATTTGGGGGGAATATGCTTCTCAAGAAGCGAAGCCATGCTCAGGTAGGCCGCCACAACAAACAAAACAAGGGCAAGGAAAAGGCTCGTCACTTCAGGAGAAAAGAACATCAAGCACCGGTTCTAGCTTGTCAAATTGCAACCAACGGAGCGCAAATCCAGCTTGCCTCCTCATGTAAGTCTGGGCTGATAATCTCATTGGGAGAACCCTCCCATGTTTTTTGCATTTCGAGTGCAAACAATTAACCATAATAAACTTAATACACACTGTTATATGAATATAATTTCATATGCAACCACTTCCACGAACAAAAAACGCAAACTTCTATGCAGAAGTAGCACAACTGCTGCCATTGGCCCCTGCAGAACCCGCTTGAGGTCGACACTCGGAGTCTTCCTGGAGACAGGGAAGGACAGATGGGAAAAGACAGGAAAAAAATCAAAGAACCTGAGAGAACTTAGGGAGAGAACTCAAAGGAAGTGCTCCCATTGTTATCGGATTGGTACGGATGAGGCTTACGGCTTTCAGCAGAACTCACTCATCTTCACATCTCCAAGGGAAAAAGAGTGATATGGCAAGTCTAAGAATAAGAACTCTTCGCCACAACAGAAAATCTGCAAACTTGCCAAGACTGTCTGTCTGTTAAGACATCAAATGCTGATTGTCATCATTGAACATCCTTTGACTGTGACAAAATCTGCCTGCCCAAATATGCTGAGCGTTTGTCCGACACACTTACGGGCGCTTGCAGCTTTTGCAAAGTAGCTTCACTCGCCGCGGGGACGAAGGTTTTTGATCTTTAAATTGTCATTCCTGGGGCTGTTTGTAGATGATGAGATGTTTGAGGGGGGTGATACTTGCCTAAAATCCCACATAAGGTCTAATAACTACAATCTTAGAATGCTTGTAAGCAACTGTTAACTACACTACGTCTTGTACGTTCAGACGACAGCCCAACAGGGCACCACATGGGTGCCAAACCTGACTGCAAAACAGGACGAAAACGGGGTGGAAATAAATAGGCACTGGAGGATGGTTTGGTCAGAGAGAACATGGGTCCAACGTCTTGGTTTCACACCCCCGAAGTACAGTAGGTCCCAAGTAGTCCCAAGTGGTCCCAAGCTGAGCTCAATGATAAGGGCTCAACACAAGGACCTAATAGCGCACTATGAGACACATCTGTGTCTTTCTTATTCTTTTCTTACTCCAAATTTCGATGGCTTCATGGCGTATCTTTTACGTGCTTCAATCAAAACCTTCCTGTGCGGAGCAACACAAGTATCTCAAGAAAAAAAAGTAGGTCCCAAGTAGTCCCAAGTGGTCCCAAGCTGAGCTCAATGATAAGGGCTCAACACAAGGACCTAATAGCGCACTATGAGACACATCTGTGTCTTTCTTATTCTTTTCTTACTCCAAATTTCGATGGCTTCATGGCGTATCTTTTACGTGCTTCAATCAAAACCTTCCTGTACGGAGCAACACAAGTATCTCAAGAAAAAAATCCTCTCCACAGCGTCACCACCACAACCCGCCGGACCGAGGCTGCAATGGAGTCGCATGGGCTGACAGCCTGTGGCAAATGTAGTGTGGCCATGGCAGCTGTGGAATTGGAATGCACATGGAAGAAGACTTTCCCACCTTTCAATACATTTCAAGCAGACTTTAGTTGTCCAAGGTTTCTTCGCAAATTCGCAGTGCATGAGATTGAAAGACCACTCAAGCCAAAAAATCACATATATATATATATGCGATATATATATATATATATATGGCAAATATATGGCTGTAGGTCACAACTCTTGGGGAACTTCCCTATCTTTGGGTCCTGGGCCATAGAGTTGCGCCGCTCGCGAAGCTGAGAGATGTAAACATCGCGCATCACCTTCTTATCCTCCAAGTCCTGAGGCACAGTACTCCACAAACTGCAGAAACAATCAGAACTACATTCAATGTAGTCATTGAAGTTTCAACTCCACTGACTCCACTACATTCTGCAAGTCACTAGATTGCTTCAATTGCCACAGTTTCGGCACCTCACACCTTCGACACAAACTGTGCTCAATTCTGCTCGAAGAGCTCCTCCTTTCTCTGCCCAACTGCACGCTTCTCAACCTACAAATTCAAACCACATTCAGCTATGGAATTCAGTAGGTTAACCACTATGGAGACTCTGAAGTTCGAACCACAAATGTGCCCCAGTAGTTTCCTTCAAAAGGTTTCCGCAGACTCATCAAAGTCCAGAGAAGTAATCTCGTGGGTTTAATATTGGTGTCATAGTCGGAAGCTTGCTTGATATATTCATACTTATTCAATCATGCTAATTCGCAGCTTACATCAAGAGCTCCCTTATCCAGAGCGGGGACAATCCATCACATCCTATCGCGTAATCAATGATTCACTTGATGAAGAATCAATGACTCACTGAATTTCCAAGATATGACTCGCATTCTGAAACAAGCAAAAGCATTGCAAGTCCTGTGGCAGACATGAGGATGGTGAGGATGTCACGCGCGGACTCGCTGTTGCTGCACAAACGGATGAGTGGCTTCGATATGCCTCTGGTGCTCCCTGTTTCTAATCGAGGCTCATTTGCATAGCATTACATAGCGCTTTCTGATTGTTTCCGGGTCGATCGTACGGGTAAGGTGCGCTCAGATTGAGTTTGCATTGTCGCCTGGCAGGACTTGGAATGCGTGTTGTGAGGGTCCTGTGATGTCCGATGCATTCGGAAAGCATGGAATCGCTGCACACAAGCCACGCAAACTACCGCGCTAGATATTTTAATTTACCGCCAATATCTGCCAATAAATCCAACTGTTGCCTCGATCCAAACCTGGTTTGGGGAAAATGCTGTCATGTGTGACTAGGTTTCCGCCATCCCTGAAGTATGATCTATTGTTGATTTCACTGAATTCGAACCTGTTACATGGTTTACCCTTGGGCTCCCGTTGGATTCGTGAATCTTCCACTTTGTTTATCTTCTTGCAACCCATGAATGAATTGAGCTCTGGAGCAATCATGATTGTCAGATCCTCCTTGTAAACTCCAAAAATGGTTCAAACCAAGTCGGCAAAGGCGACCCCTTGTCTTAAAGTGCAGATCTAGACTCTCGTTCTTTCCATTGTAAGGCGCTCTTTGGTGCCAGGTCCCTTCACTGGCTGGTTGGATCCTACACAAACAGTACATACGATATACAATAACTACAATACCTTGGCATTTGGAAAACAAGGCCCCAACTATGACATCTGAAATTTGTACTAACTACTACAATCTGAACTGCGGAATTGTTCGTGGAGTCAGGGGGCAATCATGGGCAATTTGTCTTTTGTGACTTTACGGGCCTGCTTTTATCTGGACATTCTGTGCATTTTGATATGTTGCAATTGTGCTGGTGCCATTGTGTTTTGTGACTCAAAGCCTCTAAAAGTGGCACTGAGCTATTCCATAACCTGTGGTGTGTCGATACTTTTGAGATGAGCACACCACAGGTTGTGATCTTTTTGCAGACCGGTATGTTGTGGCGACACTGTGCACTTTCCATAGGACCTATCGCATTGGCCAACCTCTGCACAGCCTTCTGCGGATACTGGCACTGATAGTTTGGGGATGGTTTTGAGGGACGGCAAGTGATGGACAGCCCCAGACTTCCATAGACTTTATTTGCTATGCAAATCAAAAATCACAGTGGCCGAGCCTCAATTCCTTCCTCGATGAAACTGGCGAGGACTGCCAGGAGAGCAGACAAGCTGAATCGAGCGATAGTAACTACATGTAATCGATTGAGAGGTTGTGACATCTCCCAAGCATTCCCAGTGGATGACAAGCTTAGTCCATTGATCCCCTCAAGGCACGTGACATGCCTCAATCAAGGTAAATCAAAAGCTTAGACGGAGCTCATTGAATCCATTTATAATCCATTTGAATCCATTTGAATCCCATGAATTTGTTGAAGAGGAGGAGATAGGAGGAGATAGGAGGAGATAGGAGGAGATAGGAGGAGATAGGAGGAGATAGGGGGAGATAGGAGTTGAGTTGTGCCTTGTTCGTCATGGATCCGATATGCAGCGACCGCTTTCTCCAGGAAAGAGGACTCCTCCTCCTGTGGCATTTGTCATGCAGTGACACGTCCTGCCATCATGGGAACCAGTTTCCTTGAAGACATGAAGAAATACTATGAAATAATAAGGTATGATAAGGTAAGATGGAGTTGCATACATAATTTCAACAAGCAACTAATAGCGATTTCCAACACAGCTTCCCAGCAAAACGGTGTTCCGATATGTGCGCAGCCATGCGCCCAGCTTCCACAACCACACCTCCAGTGCCAAGAAATTCTCCACATATGCGGGCTGCACCTTCCAGCTTTGACATCCCAAAGAACGACACACAAAAAAGAAATCTTCAAAGGAAACAAGCATCTTCAAGGTTGTGAATTCATCAAAGGAAAAAAACACAAAGTTGATTCTAACATTGCTAAGCCAAACCTTTTGATTCTGAATTCGAATGAAGTCACACAGTTCTCATATGAAGTCCTTTCGAATTGAAATTGCTTTGCACAGGTAACGTGTGGCATTACCGTCACAGTGAGCGCTGAAGAGCCTCATCTTCCGGCAAGTTCAGCTCCAGTTCTTCCTTTCGGCTGGGGATGGCTCGCCCGATTAGCAGTCACTTTGGACCCATTGCAAGGAAGGCATACAGAAGGCATACAGAACATGCAGAGACTGTTTTTAGGAAACGCTTTCTCTTTCATGATGTTTCATCTGTTCTTCCTTGTCAATTTCAACAGAAACACAAAAAATTGCACGTGTTCAATTTTACCCTCAATTTAAAGTATAGAAAGGGCTAAAGTATGCTAACTCTTTCAAACTATTTAATCATTTTTGAACTCTTCCAATTCTTTGTCCGCAACTCAGACGTTCGACCACCCCCAACAAGACAGGTCATCAAATGTCCCACCTCCTCACAATCATATGTTTCATAGATATTTCCATCAGGACAAAAGCTACTACTTGAGGGTACGGGTCATTAAAGTCCCACCCCTGCACAACCATATGTTTCATAGATACTTTCATATGGGAACTATTTGGACACAACCTACTACTTGAGGGTTGCAGCGAATTCTCTTAAAGTCTTTAAACTCTTTTCAAGTCTTTAGTTATTCTAATGTATGTTTAAGTATCTCTTTAACCATTGTTTAAGTGTCTCTTCAACAAAAAAATGGTTTTTCTTTTAAAGTGCCACGTTTCAGGTCGCCTCACGTCGTTCCTCTTCGCCCTCCTCCTGCTCATTCAGGGCCTCAGCTCTGCACATTCACTGCCTGAACTCACATCCTTCGCCAAACTCAACACGTCCAACACATCTCAAGTTGAAATCCTGTGACCTTTTGATCAGTTGACAAAAACAATCCCACCTCCAGCGACATTTTGTCGTGGAAGGCCCAGAGATTCCTGTCACTGGCTGAAGAATTTGTTGAATCTTGTCCCATCTCCCCAGAAACTTCACAATGTTCAAGATGTGCTGGACTCCACCTTTTCCATGCAAGACCAATTCGGTGCAAACCAACTGACCAATGTCCAGATTACCCATAAAGAAATTTGATTATGGCCTTTTCATGCGAAGGAGTTCAATGTATTGCGTCTATTGTTCCAAAAAGTAGCTAGTTTTCAAAAACATTGCAAACACATATGGAAACAAACGGTGGCGCTTTGTGTTCGCGCCTGGTTTCAGATTCTTTAAAAGTCGTGTCGTAACATCCCGAAACATATGACAAACGCATGGTATCACAAAAACTCATTCAAAATGGTATCACACAACTTGCCATTCAAAATGCTGTGAGCAAAATCTGCAACGCAGAGGAGATGCCAAGGCTTTATTCCCAGACACTAATTGAGTTGTTGGAAACCACAAGAGACATGGCTGTAGCTGAGGGGTCTTTTTCCACGTTGGGAACCGGTGTCCAGGAGATTGGAAAGTCTATATCTCGTGGACCTTTTTCAGGACATAATTACACTCGTGATGGGTTCTAAGCTACCACGGAATATGATGTTGGAAGCAGGTATGGTGCTTTTGAAGGATACCTTAGCATATTCTGCCACGGTGGTTCAAAAGCACCAAAATGATTGCCAAAATATGCCAAAAGGATGCAAAAGGTGTCAAACAGGGTCCAACTGAGTAGAATGTTTCTGCACAGAGAACAGCTTTGAAGCCAAAGGGGTCAAACATTTTGCTCCCCACATGGGCAAGACCGACATGTCTCTACAGGTGGCCCATGTTAGATTGTTTATTGTTTTTTCCATCTCGAAAATCTTCCAATCATCCCAGTGCAGGAAGTCTTCCTCGCAGAGCGATGTGAAGTCAAAAAAATGACAAACACATCATAAACGATGAACAATTGAGAAATAAACGGAACAAAAATGAACCATTTTGGACCCACCTAATATCCAACTATTCAAAAATGAGCGAATCTTCTGCTACAGGGAAGGGATTGCTGTGCCTACACATCCCAGCTCCCAGTACCTCCGTGTTGTATTGAAATCATGAGGCGTTCTGGCGTTCTTCTGTACCTTTCATTCTCGATTATTAAGTCAATGTGATATCTCTCATTCAATCTATCTGTTCAATAGCATTGGAGCAAACCACAAAACATTAGAAATATTGAAAACATTTTTTGAAACTCCTGTGTCAATTGTTTATATATTATGCTAAAATGAATGTCGATCGCATGCACTGTCGGAGAGTTGGCTTGAGCAGTTTGTATCGCAGTCTCGCAAACATCAGTGCCCTGATTCCAGTAGCATTCAGTCACTGTTCAAATCCTTAGACTTATGATGGCATCCTTGCAAAGAGCATGGCTTACAAATAGGATTGAAAACCCCAAACGCACGCGCTTAAATGGGCCCCATCAGAAAGTCAATGATATTTAATCATGCGAGACAGGTCAAAGCGCTCAAGCTGGCGTCCTTTTAACCTTCCAAATTTGTACGAATGTTAAAGGATTATGTCCTTTCCATTCTTACAACAGTCCTTTCCACAGCTTCTTCCAGCTTGCTGAACTCCTGCCAGAAAAATCAAATGCGGCTGTCATTTGCTCCGACCATCGTGTGGTGTATGCGAAACTTCGGCTTTGCTGAGATGTTCAAACCCAAAAAAACACATCAATTTCATAGATGAAAAAACATGACTTCTTTGACAACGTGGAGGATGCAACCACCTTGACAACTTCTTTTATTTCAAAAGCCTGCTCCACGTGAAGCTGGATATGGAACCGTACAAGGCATCCCTGGCCTCAAGCTATGCATTGCCTTTGTTTCATGCGGCAATTCTTGAAGGATTATTAAATCAAAAACTATTTGTACCTGCCGCTTCCTTCAATATACTGACTTACACAGAAAATGAGCAGTCGCTCAGAAGCACACTTTCATTTATTTGATCATTCACTGCTTCAGCCACCTACTTTCAAGTCACAAATGCATATTCAAAATCCAGTCTTCTGACCGCTGTCCTCCTCCAACTCCGTAGCAATAGCTCTGAAGAAACCCGCCTTGGACTTCTGATGGCCAAAGTGCCAGCATCTTCTCAAGCTCTGAAAGAGTGGAGCTAGCAGAGTCTGAAGCTGTTTGATCCAATGTTGAATCAAAAACTCTATATGTAAATTCTATAATCAAAAACTCTATATGTAAATTCTATAGTAATTAATACAATTCTATACAAGTGTTATCATGTGTTCATCTTCAGTCTATTCTCAATCTGTTTGGGTCACTATGAGGACACCTATGGACACCTTGTCACTGCCTCGCCCTCAGCTCTGAGTCTCCAAGATCCGCTCGCGATGCTGCAGCGCATCATGACCTTCGATGAGTTTGGCCTGGCGGACTGCACCGCCTCGATCTACATCAATAGGGAACTCCATGGGAACTTCCAGCTGGGAACTTCAGAACTTCAGTCGAGTCCACACACTTTCTCTCGATTCCATTCCATGGCAGGATGGCAGGTGTGAAAGGATCAAGAGAAAATCGACAGGGGAAGAACATTAAGTGTGCGCTTTCCGACCCGGCCTCTTCAATGTCCCAGGTGTTTTCCACCTTGCGAAATAGCATATTGGAACAGGCTGAGAGTGCAATGGACTGTGCCCATCTTAGGCCTCCTTCATCATTTGCTCCTCCTCTAACTTGGTATTGATGTCCTCAAGCTCAATGCTGCGTTGGACACAGGCATTGGGACGGAACTAAATACTCAGCTTGCAAGACTGTGAATGGTCTTCATCCGGCAAAAGGGTAGCAGCCACGGAATTGAAACTCATGTTTCTGCATCCAACAACACAGCACTGCCACTTGTGTGCCCTGAGTTTATATGATCCATGTATTCGGGAAGTCACCTCCTATCAAAAATCAAGACCGTCTATCATCATAAAAGCTGATTTGGCATCTGCTGATTCAGCGACAATACAGTGTTAGGCAGTGCTAGGTTCAAAGCACAGCTTTCTCGGCCAGCATAGGACCACCGTCTTGAACTCATGATTAAAATCCGCCATGACCCCACTCCAATATGTTGGAATGAACCTTTTCCGAAAAAGCATGACTCATCGAAACATCCAAGTCCATCCGCATTGAGTGTTGTTGAGACAAACGTAGGCTGCCTATTCCTTGACTTCAGTGAACTGAGCCGAGCATATCTGGAAACAAATCAAAACAAATCCATCCAAGAAAATGTTCATGTGCGTGCAGGAATTGCAGTAATGAAGCAAAAAAATAAAGACACAGATCCAGCGGGTTGGTTAGTCACAGGCGATACCATCAATTTGACAACTGACCATAGTTTCAGCACCAATTTTCTTACCGTGGCAGATATCTCAGAGGAAAAATGTAACAGTGAGAGACTCGTAGAGACCCTTGAAGATCTGCTCAATAGTGAGCTGCAGGTCCTGGTTGCCCACCTTTCTTGGACCGCCTAACCTGACACCGCCAGATTCAAAGAATTGCCACACTACAGATTTGAAGAATGGCAATCAGACCTAAAGGTTGAAAAATGGCAAAAGTAACAACCTCAAACTTTTCAACAGCGTGTCAATCGGATCGTGGACTCTAGTAGCTGAATGATGCTAGATGTAGCTGAGCAACAAGTTCAAAATGTTCAAACATGAAGGCATGCAAGTCCTTAGATTCTTTTGACCTATGATTCCTATCTGATTCCTATCTGATTCCTATCTGATTCCTATCTGATTCCTATGATCCTTTGACACTCGAACTCCCATCTTTGGACGCACCGCACCTGAGATCCTTGAGGAACTTTGGCTTCAAGGACCTGCAGCGCAAATGCTCAGAATGCCTCACGAACACGTTACAGCATGCTACAGCTAAGCATACGAAGCATACGATGTGTTTTTTCACATGTGAAATCTTGCGGGCGTAGCACGTATGCCTTTGATGTCTCCACTTCCTGCAGTCCTTTCATGTCATTTATGACTCCACTCATGTAGGTTCCTTCGCAAAGTCTTCAGGCTCGATCCGAGAGGATCCGAGAGCACCTGATGTGACGAATGAACTTCTCTCTATGTTCACCTCAGCTGACAAAGCATTATTAGCCAAAGAAAGAAAAACAAAACCTGTACTGGTTTGAAAGGTTCTACTGAGCTTCTGCTGGCTGGTAATGAATTCCGTACTTCTCAAAACCCTCAATGAATGAACAAACCAAACCTCATATTGACAATAGTCAAGCAGGATGTGTTTTCCAATTATCAAACTATTCGCATGCATGTTGCCTTGATTCTTAGCTTGTCTGCCTATGCGTGCCTCCCCTGAACCAACTTCTGCTGAACTTTCATTGGCTTTTCCAGTTCTATGTCATTTGATGTCGGGCGTGGCAACCAAATGTTACAGCATTTTTTAGTTCAGACCTTCACCAATTTTCATCCAAACTGTCACCATCTGCAGGCTCCACCATTTGCAGAGTCACAAAGCTCGTTGGCACTCTTCTCTGCATTTTTGACCAGGGCCTCAAGAGAGCACACGTTTCCTCGCAAACATCTCCACTTGACTGTTGACTCAGACTTGGAATGACTACAGTCAATGGTCTTCATCCTGAACTCCTTAGATTCAAACGTTTGGGCTAGTTATCGTTTCAGGTTTCAAGGGTTACTTTCAATATGTCTGGAACCGCAGAATTGTTTTAAATAGCAATGCGGAAAGTCATGTACTTGCAGGACAACGTACAGGATAAGATTGGGCTATCAGGATTACGATGAACTCCGTTGCTGTCTCTCCGAGGCATGAGCCAAATATTTTGGTAATAGCTTCAGCAGCGGTTTCATCTCTTCTTGCATTTCCCTGGTGGATGCGATGGCAAAGGCATGATCTTCGGCATGGTATTTGTCGTGGCAAGCACATGCACCAGAGGCATCAGTGGCAAACATCTATTTCCAACAAAACAGCCTTATGCTGGGCCATGCTGCATAAGATGGGCACACC
Source organism: Symbiodinium kawagutii (assembly GCA_009767595.1). NCBI lineage: Eukaryota > Dinophyceae > Suessiales > Symbiodiniaceae > Symbiodinium > Symbiodinium kawagutii. The sequence goes on along the minus strand of VSDK01004732.1, from coordinate 152,827 downwards.
ACAATACACATATCAAACTGGTTTGCTCTTCTGGCCATCCTTAAATCAGTTCTTGCACCCATCCCACTACATCCCAAAAGAGTGCAAAGAAATGACTGCTGAAAAAGGTCAAATCATTAATTTTCACCCTGCAAAATCTTGCAACACATATGAATGAAGAGTTGACAACATGTTCGTTCCCCTTCGCACGTTTGAGAAGAGTTCTGGACGAGTCCGCCATCGTGCAGGCGATGCTGGCAAAGCTAAAACAAGCAGGAAAGCATGGAGACTACACGGTTGACGTTGACAGGGACACTGGTAGTCCATTTTGGTCCGCCAGGTGAGTCTCTAGATTTGGAACGCGCACAGAACACAGCGCCAAGGTCATCAGCTTTGAGGCGCCGTGGATGGGATGCTAGACAGAATGACAACTGAAATATCAGAATGTATGTAGTAATGTACGTAAACTTTGTGGCCAAATGGAATGCCAAATAGTCACATTGTGTGGGGAGGTTGTCTTGTAGAATGTCAGATGCAACCAGAATGCCAAATCAATTGTCAGAATGTATGTCACGTGGACTGCGAGGTACAATGCCAAAAGAATGTCAAATAGAATGTCAGATGAGGTCTCAGAAAGGGTGCCAGCAAGAGCGTCAAATAAAGTGTCAGAAAGAATGCCAAAATAGACACGACATAAAGCATCAAAACATATGTCAGGTTAAGTGTCGGATGGAATAATTATCATACAGAATGCATGACAGAATGCCAAATAGGAATGTATAGCATCTGAAGAGCACCTCAATGCATCTGAATGCCCCATAATTATGCAGAATGTCAGGTGCAGGACGGGGATCACCCCAAGCGAATCAATGTCAATCCATGTCAATGTCAAACATGCGATCTGGCTGGCGAGAATATTGAGAAATACCCCGTGAGGTGTACCCAACCATGTCCCTTTTTGGCCCCGAAATATGGGGTTACCAGCAAATGCTTGCAATTATCAATATCAATAAAACAAAACTACGCAATATTTCAGCATGTATCTCAGAATAATTACCGCTACAGCCACCTACATGTTTGCTTTGAAAGCTACTATAGTACCAAAGAAGAAACAGCATTCTACAGATTTGGAGGATTTCGCGAGTCGCACGGAAGATTTCAGTATGTGGCTGCGCACGCGCTCCATGCATTCGGATTTGCAGGCAAACTTTGCAAATCCCATAAACGGATGAACAAATGGGGTAAGCAAATCACGTAGGCAGTCAATGCATGTACTTAAAGTGTACGTGAGCAAGACAAGTCAAGTACGTTTTCGCAGGTATACATACTCAAAATGATGTCTAATGCCTAGGAAACTTCCATCAATACATATGCCAGATTGCCCAAAATCATATATGATGAATCAATGAATGAATCACATGCACAAATTGTGCATAAATACATATTACACTACGTTATATAGACACACATTTTTAAATGCATCTTGTTATCTCGTTGCATGAAATTCCGATACTCAGTCCCTGACCGACCCATCTGAAACGGATTGACAAGGCATCTCCAAGACACAGACAGCTCCCCAACCCCAGCCTACATCGAAGGCGAAGTCCAGCCTTGATATTTGGTGCCTGAAAGCGAGTGAAGGAACAGTGAAGAAAGTGTGAAATGAAAGTGAGTAGAGTGAGTGAATTCAGAGTGAATAGATGAATAGATGTGAAGAAAGTGGATGAGAGAAGTTGAGAGGAGTAGAGAGAGTGGAGAGAGACAAAGAGAGTGGAGAGAGACAAAGAGAAGAACATCACAGAATTGCCTTTTTGTTTCGCCAAACATCGACTTCAGCCAACGTTAAAAAAAATGCTTAAGCTTAAGCTTAGGAAGCTTAGGAAGCTTCGGAAGCTTAGGAAGCTTAAGAACTAACACTTCCCATGGCTTTTCTTTTATAGCTATTCTCTGTGCCTTGTCCACCAGGAAGGGTGGCATAGGAACCAGCACTGGCGGCTCGACCTGCAAGGAGTCAGCTCTTTACAAAACACATAGAATTCAAGTCTGCAGTAAGTATATTAATTTCTATGTTAATGCATTAAATCAATCTATACAAATAAATAGAATTGAACAGATACACTAAATAGACAAAACAATTTCAATACGCCAACCAAACAATAAACCAATCATAAGCCGTTCTAGACCAAGCCATACAGTTATCTTTGCCATTTACAATCTGAATCTGCAAGATGTTCTAACAGGTGTTCCATCCATGAAGTCACATATAGGTCAAAAGGGTTGTGTGAGGCGAATAGTCTGCACCATTATTGATCATGTACTTGTCTGAACTTTTCTTCCAAAGCAAGAACAAACAACATCGCACAACATAAAATCATGGCACCTGCATGGGTCCCAAATAGGAGCGCCGTCTTTTTGCAGAGAAGAGAGACAGGCCTGTGAAGCTTCTCAGTTCAAAGGTGTGAAAGTAGCTCGCAGAATGCAACTTGGATTGGAACTTCCTTTGTTACAGAGCACCTGTCTCCCCTTAAAGTATGCCTGGATTTGTATGATGATCCTGTGACCCATGATCACACAGTATACATGAACATCATGAACTACAACCAATATGCAACAAATTGGAAACACAACTCCTACACACAGCTCCTACATCATACTACTCTTAATGAAAAGGCGTCAGATAGGACCCAGCTCGAAGGCTGGAGAGGATATCAGATCAACAGATACAAACTGGTGCCAACTGACCTAGCACAAAGATGCACAACTAGGAGCAGAAATGCTTGACATGGAACCAAGTCAGAGCAGAAGAATACATATTGACACATATGTAATACACATATGTCATACATATAAATTAGATATTACATTGACTCGCCGAGATTGATATCGTCCCTGCCAGCACTTCAGTGCCCAGAATCTGTGTCGCCAAGGTACGCTTCTCGGCTTCGTCTTCGATGTACTGCACGGTTTTTCTCGCCGCTTGTCGTTGACCCTGGCGGAGCTTCTCTTGGGCAGGCCGTTGTTGAAACCCTGAAAGACATCGAAGAAAATGGAAATAGAAACACGACAGAGTTGGCAACTTGGACATTCCGAAGTGAACTGCCACTCTGGCTAGGGCTCAGAACTTCCAGCAGCGGATTGCTAAGCCCCAAGTAACAGCGGCGGTAGGTTCCTAGCCATATCCGTCGCTTGCTACGATTGCAGCCCTGCCGTCACCGACAGCACACAGAAGGACCAGGGCCAAGAGATCACAGGTGCGGAAGCAGCTGAAAGGTCTTGCCAAGCAAGTGAATCCATTGGATTGGTGGTACAAAGCTCAGAGAGTTCATAGCCATCACTCCAAGCCATACCATCAACGGTTTGATATTTTCTGTAACGATATACAGGAACAGTCAAGCCAGATGCCACAGCAATGGAAATGTGTCTGTGGATTGAAAGTGCCAATCACCCACAGCTATTGCGGAAGCTGTGGAAAGAGATGGGACAAGGCACATCGGAAGCCAGATCCCAAGACCAAAGTCAAACAGCACATCGAACCTGCAAACACCGAGGTACAAGGAGAGTTTCAGATACCAGCCGTAGGATATGTTTTTTCTGGATCATCGGATACATCCTCTGCAGTCCAGGTCAAACCCACGGCCAACAATGCTGGAGCCCAGAAAAGTGTCCGGACTCTCTTACACCAGAGAGCCAATCGAATTGGCAAGGTGGAAGCACGTGTGAAAAAGTTAGAGAATGCACTGCGAGAGGTGGAGGTGAACTGGCCTCTCTACTTGCAGCAGGTTCATCAGAAACTTCAGCAGGGA
>VSDK01004732.1:128799-148916 GCA_009767595.1 Symbiodinium kawagutii | reverse complement strand
GAAACTTAAGCAGGAATATGTGAAGTATATCGAGTTCAAGCAACGAGCTACTACGGAGCTGCACGAGCTCCAGCAAGAGATGCAGACATTGCTTGACTGCGACCGAGGGTGGTATGACGCAACCACATGGTCTTCAGATACCCCCAGTGTACCAACCGCAGGACACGATGGCACAGCAGATGCCACAGTTTCCTCAGATGCCTGCTCAGGTTCAACACAACATGGAAGTAGACATGCAGAATCCAGTTCAGTTGCCAGGTTTCCATCTCCCTTCAATGGGCGATCAGACACCTCAAGTGCAAGTGACGCATCCGTCGTTTTCCGTAGGAGTAGGACCGAGTGCATCCGTAGGACACAGCCACGCCGTAGGAAGTCATGTACCATTGCATCCACCCCCTGTATTGCCAGTGTCAGGACAGAGTGCGCCATACCATGCGCCCTTCGACCCAAGCAGTTTCCTTGCAAGATCGGCAATGCATCCACATGCTCACATGTATTCCCCTGGTCCCCATGCGAACACTGTAGCCCAAGGACAGGTTCAGTCGCAGCCGGCACAAGGGGTAGAAGAAACAATGGATCTGCCACCAGGAGATTGGGACACTCCTCCAGCAACACCAGGGTCGAAGAAATGTTTCCCAACCCGTTGCATCAATCACAAGGGTTACATTTGCCAATCGCACAGCCATTGCAGGGTGTCACACCAGTAGCCACACCAGGTATACCAGCACCAGCTGCCGTACAACAAGTTGTTCAGGACGCAGCCGAAGCTATGGTCAACTTGCCAGTCGACCAAGGAGGCAATGGAGGCAAGAGTTTGACTCCCCATCAACAGCAGCAGTTGCAAGCTTTTGCTCAACAACAAGCAACATGTCATCAGCAGTTGCAACAACTTGCTCAGGCAGTGCCAGCTCATGCTGCACGTCCAATTGGCATCACTGCGTTTGGCCATCAAAAGAATACAGGTACCCTGTCCGTGCACAGCTCACCTGGTGCACCGGTCAGACCACCTCATGCAGGAGCCACCAAGTCTCCACCAGGTCAACGACAGCCGAAGATACCAAAGAACAACCAAGGAGATGTACACCTGCAAGCGTCATCAACAGTGACGCACCATGGCATAGCCACCCCAGTGCCAGCATCACCAGCCCACACCGAGGAAGAGCCAAAGTCTCCCATTCCTGTTCCCACCGAAATCGCATCAGAGGATGGAGATGCGTTGGAGAAGATGGGGTAGTGTCATCGAAAAGGGAGTGGCTGGTGCCTTGTCACTCCTCTCAGCAACATGTTAAAGGTACTCAGTTTTGTTTGGAATTGCAGACGATCGATAGTAGCCCATGCTCCAGTCAACAAGTTGATTCCTCGTCTCCAAAGATTGTTATTAATCTAGAGACTCAACTTCAGTGGACTTCGCAAGAGCAAGCACTAGCGATTTCTGCCAACATGTTTGCTCAGCTCTGCACACCTTGGCACCCCGATCCAATGCTGTCACATTTGCAGTTCGTGCCATTGTTACCAGATCTACCTGAAGCGCTGAGACATGTGATGTTTAATTTCCCACTGTGGCAAGCGGAACCAGTGCAGAAGGTTTGCATTTATGTTGAAGGTTTGCATTTATGTTGACGGTTCCAGCTATTCAGAGAATCGCCAAAGTACCCAGGGAGCGATTGCAGGGCGGGCGTTTGTAATCCTACTAGAATGCAAGGTAGGTGACAAAGCCAGCTATCGTTTCTATGGAACTTCATATGGCCAATTGACTTGTGGCTCCATGCCCCAAGCAACTGCCACATATGTAGGAGAACTGCTTCACGATGCTCTGTCTGCAGAAGCAGTAGCCATGCTTTGGGCTATGACATGGTTAGCACAATCACCATTTCCAGCTCCTACAGTGTACTTTTTCGATAACATGACCATCGGTATGTGTGCAGCTGGCCGCAATGTATGGCACAGCACATGGGAATACACACAGCTACACCAAGCGTTATGTTCACTACGTCATTGCCTGCAAGCCAGTGGCAAAAGTTGTGATCATGTACACCAAAAGAGCCATGATGAACATCCATGGTCTGACCTTGTTGATGCCATTGCGAAGGCAGCAGCGAAGGGAATTTTGCCTCCAATCTCTTTGCCAAGCCAACATGCCAGCATTCTTCGTTCACCCAGTTTCCAATATGCTTGGCTAGCCGTGGTAGATAGTCACAGTGTCCCTCAACCTGGAGCACTGCATGGGACATTCCGTGCAGAAGGACCTTTTGGCGTCTACCCACATGACAACACTTGGAATCATGATCCAGGAGTTGAAAGAGAATCGACTGTTACCATCAAGTTGACAGTCGCTACAGCCAATGTCCTCACATTGCAGTGTGGACCACAAGCTCAACAACTACACGGACTGCTTGAGACTGGACGGATCGCCAATCTTCAAAAACAATTCCATGATGCAGGGTGTTTGCTGATTGGCCTCCAAGAAACCAGAACTCGCCATGCCAACACCAGGCATTCAAGCAGTCATTTTGTTTTCCAAAGTGGTTGTGCAGAGGACGGTTCCAAAGGATGTGAACTATGGGTTGATCGAGGTTTGCAGTATGCCTTTGAACAGGGCACAGAGCATCACTTCGAGACCAATCATTTCCATGTAGCTTCCCATAGTGCTCGGCATCTTTTTGTCATTGTTACTGCTCCATTGTTGAAGCTTCGAGTGTTGGCAGTCCATGCTCCGTATGCCACTGCACCAGATGTTTCTCTGCAGAAATGGTGGCATGACATTGATGACATGGTCACCCGAGTGCGTCGTGACCTGCCACTCTTGTTGTTGGGTGATTTGAATGCTCGCTTGGGTAGTGTACCTAGTGATGCAATTTCCACATATCAAGCAGAGATAGAGAACGAGGCTGGACACCATGCACATGCTTTTGCATTGGAACAGCACCTTTGGTTTCCATCCACGTACGCAGTCCATCATGTTGGCGATGCAGCCACGTGGATTGCAAGTAATGATCAACCACACCGACTGGACTATGTGTTGATACCGCAAAGTTGGCGATCCTTTGACATCCATTCCAGCGTCAGTAGTGAAGTTGATCTCATCACTGCCAAGGATGATCACTTTGTTGCGCTGCTTTCTGTTGAGATGAAGGTTGCAAGTGCCAGCTACTGGAAGCCTCGAAAAACTGCTGTGGATGTTCGCAAGTGTAAACAGGAGCATGCCCGCACCAAGTTTTCCACCTATCTTGCTCACCCTCCGCCACTTCCTTGGACTTTGGGAGTGGGGGAACATGCTGAGCTTGTCACATCTTGGTTACAAAAAGGGGCCAGACAGGCATTTGCTCGGGATGCTTCATTGCCTCGCCAGCGATACATGTCAGACACCACTTGGAGCATAGTCCAAGTCCGGAAAGAATTGCGCCGACTGATGCAACAATCGCAACGCATCCTGCAATGGCGGTTGTTGAAAAAGTGTTTTGTCGTTTGGCAGTCTGGAATGGGGACTGGATTTACCCCTGCCACTCGACCACAACATAATCCCTTGACAGCTTTGCAGATGCTATGTAGGAAATGCAGGTCACCCTGTTTTGGGCGATTCATCATCGCAATTTGTTGCATCCCGTAGCTCGTTTTTGCAGCCGACAAGACAGGGTCAAGTGTACACAGGATATCGTTGAATCATTTTACTCAGCAGCACGTGCACATGACTCCAAGGCATTGTATCGAGCCCTGAGACCACTCCTAGGACAGAGTGATCGTCGAAACCAATCCAAGTTTCGGCCCATCCCAGCTGCGCGCATGGAAGATCAATCCTTGGCGGTTGATTCTGACACAGCCGTTGAACGGTGGAGGTCACACTTTGCATCCCCAGAACGTGGCATCAAGGTGACCGCTGCCCAACTCCAAGAGCTCTCTGTTCTCCAAGCACGAAGGTACTTCCCTTCAGACATGACCTTTGATCTTCATGCTTTGCCTTCACTCTATGACTTGGAAACCTATATCATGAGAGCCCGAGCCCATAAAGCACCAGGAGTCGATGGACTCCCTGCTGAGGTTTATCAAGTGGACCCCAGCCTTTTTGCAAGACTGCTTTGGCCGATTTGTGCCAAAGCCGCCATTCGATGCCAAGAGCCACTGCGCTGGAAGGGGGGTGAAGTTTGTTCACTTCCCAAAAATGCAAGTTGTGCAGTCGCATCCAGATCAGTATCGTTCAATCCTCTTGGCCGATTTTAGCAGCAAAGTTCGACATGGCCTTTTGAGAAAACAACTCCTGCTTCAGTGAGTACAAAGAAAATATGCAGGCAGGAGGGATCCCGGGATTGTCCACAGACTTTTTGCAAGTGTTTGTACAGTCATTTGCCAGTCTATGCAAAGGACAGGGAGTTTCATGTGCCTTTTTATTTGTCGACATCAAGCAAGCTTTTTATCGAGCCTGCAGACCTCTCTTGACTTCCCAACATGTGCATGAGAGGAATCTTGTACAGTTTTTCCAACAACAGGGATGGCAACCACAAATGTTCCACGAATTTCGGAACCAGTTATATGAGCCGGATGCCCTGACACAAGCATCCGTGAGTGCTCATCGTCGAGCCCAGATCCATGATGTGCTCACCACCACTTGGTTTCAGATGAGAGGGCAAGGTTGCTCCCTGACAAGCACAGATGCTGGCACAAGGCCAGGAGATGGCATAGCAGATCTCCTTTTTGCTTTCATCATGCGCCGCTACATCACAGCAGTGCGCCAGCGTTTTGTAGAGAATGATCTGCATACAGCCTTGAACATTGCTTGGATTCCGCCAGGCACCTTGGAACCAGGAGACTTGCCTGCTCAGAACATTGTTCAAGGCTGTTGGGTCGATGATGTGGTTTTTCTCTTGCAGGATCCATGTCCACAACGAATCCTTCAGAAACTCACTCAAGCCACACAGATCGCCCAAGATGTCGCAGTTTCTTTTGCGCTCACTTTGAATTTTGGCCCAGACAAAACAGCAGCCTTGCTGTCCCTTAGAGGACCACAATCACGCGCAGTCTGGTCGCAGTTGCTGGAACGCACTCCTCCTCATTTAGAGGTACCATGTGCATCCACAGAACACCCGGTGCAACTTCGCATAGTTCCAGATTACGTGTATTTAGGTGTCCTTCTAGACCATTCTGGCCATCCAGGAGAAGAAGTGAAGCGTAGATTCATGGCTGTTCAAGCATCGAAGAAACTGCTTCGCAAACAGATCTTCCGATAACCTCGCCTCCCAGCGGCGACAAGACACCAGTTGTTCAGATCCATCGTGCTAAGTCGCATCATGTACGCAGCAGGAGCATGGCACAATATGAACTTGCACACATTGCAATCGTTCGTTAGTCAGATGATGCAGCAGATTCGGTTTCTGAGTCCATCTTTGAAACCAGGTCCAGGAGCTCACAATCTCGACATTGTTGCACAGTGTCAATGTGAGCATCCGCTGCTTATGCTAGCAGTTGCACGGTTTTCTTTGCTTGACCGAGTTTCGCAGACTGAAATGACTGAACTTTTTGCTCTCCTCCAAGCACAAACCCACCAGGGCAACTGGCTGGAGCAAGTTCAGCAAGATCTTGTGTTTGCTCGTCAGATCACAGAGGACCCTTCCATTGCTGCCGTGTCAGATGCTGCAAGTCCTTCACGTCTAGCCATGCATTGTGTACAACATCCCAAAGCATTGATCAAGTTTGGCAAAAGAGCAGTGAAGACCTTCAAGGCGTATTGTCGTGTTTGGACTACATACTGCCAGTTTCAACGTGACTTTGAATCTGATGTGAGTTCATTTGACATTCCATGGACCTATCAGGAAAGGCCACCAATCGCTCCTGAGGTTTGGACATGTACATTATGTTCCATCACGTTTCCAAGTTTCAAAGCTTTGTGTAGCCATGCTTACCAGAAGCACGACATTACCAACATGGCTCAGAGATACTGCTCGTCCAACGTTTGCAAGGGATGTTTGAAGACCTATGACAGTCGCTTACAGGTTGTTCACCACCTGAAATACTATCGCACTGGATGTTTGCTTAAACTCATGATGACAATGCCGCCAATGACATCAGACGAGCTTCAAGCCGCCCTGGCTGACAGTCAAAGTCAGCAACCAGTGCAACGTCACCAACAGCGACGTTCTAGACACAAATAGCCAGTACAACAAGCTCATGGCCCCCTGCGTCCATGGCCATGGCAACGCAGCTCTCAGTTTGCCAGATGTGATAGCCGTGACCTTGAGCCCTTGAGCCCTGATGAGTTCGCAGCTTGGGTTGCGGAGCTTATCCAACCATGCCAAGAGAAGGACATTCATGGTGTACTGGAAGTTCTCATGAGTCAAGTGTACACTGGAGAGCTTGCGCATAGAATCACACAATGGTCCATGTGTGCTTTTGACATGCCATCGCTTGATCCATTAGCCGTCGATTCATATTTAGTAATCCAGGAAGCCATCCAACTGTGGCAGGATAACCATTTGCAGCCACCATGCAACCCATGCCTTCCACTTCGCAGACAACAGGTCTTAGAGAGTTTGACCGCTGTAAGATCTACCCAAGCTGCATCGGGTGCTTCACAAGACATGCCGCACCCTCGTTGCCATAATCAAGTAGCAGTAATGTGGGAAGCCTTCAACATTCCACTGCAGCTGAGTCGTCGCATCTGCAGGGAACATAATAAGATTTATCACGTTGAGCCCCAAGTGTGGCGTGCCCCTTGCAGTGCCCCCATTTACCTTTACGTCTTCTCTGGCAGACGGAGGAAAGGCGATTTCCAAGAGTACGTTGAACTGCACCTGCATCGTCAACAACAGCCGGGACAGGTATTGCTTTTGGATTTAGCTTTGGATGAGGCGCACGACGTGGGTAACCCTACACTGGTAGCTACGCTGCTTAATTGGCTTCGTTGCAAAGCTGTTGCAGGTGTCCTATTGGCACCTCCTTGTGAGACATGGACCGAGGCACGGTTCAATCAAGTCCATGCTGATGACCCACGCCCACTGAGGTCCTCAGAGTTTCCACTGGCATTGCCCCAGCTGCGCTCTGGAGAGGTCGAACAACTGCACGTCTCCAACATGTTGTTATTCGTTGGACTTCGCATTTTGTTCTACTCATCAATGCTGGGAGTACCAGCTATCATGGAACATCCGGCTGAACCAATCAAGCCGGAACGGCCTTCAGTGTGGAGGCTCCCGTGGACAACCATGATGCAACGACATGGCCTCCTTCATCGTGAACGTATCTGGCAAGCGTACTACGGAGGAGTCTCCATGAAGCCAACAGACTTGGCTTTTTGCCATCTTGATGACTTTCCAGGCCATATGCTACGGGGCAGAGAGCCCATCAACTGGAGGCAGTTGATCGCACTCCAAGGCCGCACCGCCCAGGGCCAATGGAGAACTAGTCAGGCGAAAGAGTATCCACCGAAACTCAATTCACTGCTTGCTGAAAGCTTGGTTCTGGCTGCTTGCAAGGAAGATTTGGATTGTCAGTCCAGAGCTCCGCTACCAGAACATGTGCAGATCGAGTTCGACCAACTCTATGCTGGACACGTTGATCAGGCTCAGCAAGAGATGAAACCTGACTACAACGCGAAGTTTCAACGCACTAAGGATCTGACTCACCTGGACTGAATTTAAGCATGCGTTTCACCGCGAGCGGGCAACAGCCCACAGACAAGCATCAAAGTCAAAAGCCACTCTGGCTCAAGCATGAATATGCTAAAATGCTCAGTCTCTGGTGGAGTCACGTCCCAAAAAAGAGTTCAAGGACACATGGTGCATACCATGCTTCTTACCATGCTTCATACATGTTCGCAGTGACACAGCTCGAATCTGAACTTCTTCCCATCAGAGTCGTTGAGAAATCTTTCCCACCTCCCAATCGATGCGCAAGTTCTCAATGCCTTCAATTTCCCTCTCCACCTGAGGGAAAGATAGGGAAAGATAGGGAAGGAGATGCCCTAAACAAGCGTAAAGAAATAAAAACTCAGAAATCAGAATTCAATAAAACAATTCAGAAACACAAGAATAGTAAGAAATTGACTAAAACTAATTAAAATCAGACTCATGGAGCACCCCCCAAAGATCAAAAGTGGTTTCAGGGAAACGACAAAACATCTGGAACTGCACTGCATGTATCGCGTTCGAATGCTGAGGTCCACATGTCTGGCCTCGGCAAGGGTCTGCTCCAGGTATTCCTTCTCAGCCTCAGAGAAGTCGCTATCAAGTTCCCAGCTGCATGCTGCAATGCCTGAAACAAACAATCTTCATCAATATTTAGAAACAATAGAATGTACAATGTTTTAAATATATTTCGATATATTCAAGATTAAATAGATTTAAATGCTGATCCATGTATCGCATGTTGTGCCCCCATCACATACTTTCGAAATCTAGAAGTGAGCAGCGCCATCTAAAACACCGGTCACTCGCCAATGCCATTGATGAAGTTAAGGGAGCTTGAAGTCCGGCACGGATCACTTTGACTTCAAGCTCCAACTCCAGCAATACGTCACCAAAAGAACTGTATCGCAGCAGTATTCACTTCAAGCTTGTATTGCAACTAGCATCTTTGCATAAGAAGAATGAATACGGCTATAATCATATTTTCTTCAAGTCATGGTAAAACCCAATCAGAATAGTGACAGGCTCAGCCCCCTGCGACCATGTTTTCTGGCATTTCGATCGGCTCCGGACTTTGCAACCTCTGAATTAAGGCAACTCCAGATGCAAGAAAGCCGTGATGCTTGAAGACCACGCTGATTCAGGTGATTGGCAAATGTTCATTGGCAAATGTTCATCGAATGTTCATGATATCCAAGCGACCCCCTTTCTCGCTTCATCTTCTCCAACAAAGGTGCCTGAGCTCGTGGCATTCCTCACAACCTGTCAAACTGCCTAGCGGTATCATTGAATGAAACACATGATAATCACATAAATTACTTCTGTGGCGCTATCAGGTCGCATTGATCCACAGCACATCTTTTAAAGATTGAGTCAAGATCAATTTCTATCCTTCATCCATCGTCTGTTTGCATAGCGACATTCCAATGCTGCCCAAGGAACAATGGCCGTCTGCCGCGCCATGCCTTTGGCCTTAGATCGGTGATACAGCTCCTTACCCCAGGAACGACAGCCTTTGGAGATCCTTTGGAGGATGGAGTTTACCCTCCCTGCTCAGCCTTCGAATCAGGCAGATTGCTGTTTGTTGGCATGTGCAGGTGATCATTGGAAGCTTCCTTTTTCAAGGGTTCTTGTTGCCATGCCATTTTTCACTACATATTTGCATGTTGACATTTTTTATTTACATACACCGTTGTCCAATCTCTGCAGCCTGGCAGCGGTTTTCCAATCTGGGTGAAGTCCAAACGCAATGAAGTGTACTTGAAACTTCAAAAGGAGAAACGATCTGTGTATGTCCGTGTTCTTTTTGAAATACTTTTGCGATTCGAAAGGAACTCCACCTCTGTGATTTTCGAATGTTCCTCTGACTGTTCCACCTCGACCTTTCACAAGGCACTCGTTGCCAACGCGTTGCTTCAAGTCTAAGAGCTGCACTTCTTCGATTGTTTCCAGGGCATTTTGATCCAAGGCCTCAGCTGTGATTTCCACCGAACAAATGAATGACAAGTCAGAAACAATAGCAATGAAAATAGCAGCACCACCACCAAGAACAATAGCAATCAGCACAACAAACAATCAACCAAACAATCAACATGCAAGCAACCAACAAAAAGAAATTGAACAAACAGAACAGCGCTCGCCTTTTACAAGTATCACCATGACAATCAGAACATCTTCTAAGGCACTATCAAAATGACAATGGCTGCACTGTATCCACCACAGCGAAAAAACACAAACACCTGAGTAAAAACACAAGAGTGTCTCTCCCTATGGACAAGATTCTGGTCGCCAGCGTCCAAAATGTCAACACAGGAGCTCGCTATGGTGTGCTGCTATGATCTTGGTACTGCAATGGCTTTGCAAAGCACTAGAAGCAACTGCAGTCGGTAGAAAGCAGCTGTAAGTATTAGGTACATAACAGTACCACATAATACACAAGTAGAAATTGGCACGCAGTTAGTGCGGTAGTGAGGATAGTGATGGTGGTGGTGGTGGTGGTGGTGGTGGTGGTGGTGGTGGTGGTGGTGGTGGCTGTAGTAGTGGTAGTAGTGGTAGTAATGGAAGTAGTAGTGCAGCAGCAATGGCAATAGCAGAAGAAACAACGGCAGTGGTGCTAGTAGTAGTTTTTCAAGCAGCATACATGTTTAGTAACTCAGAAGTAAGCATTGTAAGGAGAAGTAAGGAGATGTAAGCGGAAGCAAGTAACATTCAGTAGCAAGTACCTACATCCTTCATCCTTGCTGCGAATTCCAAATGGCTCCTGAAACATCAACGTTCCATGCTCCTTGGTCATCCCACGTGTATTTTGTCCACGCGTTCTCCACGTTCAACAGCCTGGAGTGCCTGGCTGCAGCGAGGACTGGCGAGGATAAGCATATTTCCATCGAGGAAGTCAAACGATGAGGAAAAACGAAAGGCTCTGGATGAGACCTGGATGAGAGGACCTGGTTCTGGAGTAACAAAGTGTTGCATCTCCATAGTAACCACAACTGAGAACCCAATGCACACGCAATCTAAGCCTTTGAACCTATTCTCAATAGCCCCTCATCACTCATCAGATTCAATGTTTCATTCATGCCCAAATAATCAGTATATGATAATATCATATATGCTGTATCAGTTTCTTCTTGTGTCTTCAAAGCCTTCTATCCTTTCTTGTACGGCACGAATCATTCAGCACCGAAGAAAAAGTCATCTTTCACAGCTACCAGCATCAATTACTTGGTAATTATCCTCGCAAGCAGACGCGTAGCGCGTAGCATTCTGCAAATTGCGTTCGTTGCATTCGTTGTATTCGTTGCATTCATTGCATTCTGCACATTATAATTCAATCAATGAATATTCCATTCATTTTTAATCATATTCATTCATTTTCATTTCTTCATTTTTCATATGTTTTCTTTTATTCAAAACAACATGTTCATACATGCTATCTACATTTTTTTTTCGTTGGGATTGCACCCTTTGCACCTGCTCTAAGGACTTCAAACGATGCTGGACACTTTCTTGGTCGGCCTCGCATGACAGGGGCGCCCGGGACCACATGGAAAACAGGACATGAAGACATGGAAAATACATAATATGACATGATGAAATACGAATGCAATATATGCAATACAAAATGCATCCTCTGAGAAATCCAAACTTTAAAACAAAAGTGCTGAGAAACCTCTTTCGTGCTATTGTTGGAACTCAATATGGCCCTGTTCCATTCTTTTCCAATCAAATACATAGGAAAGGAAGTCCTTCAATACTTTCTGCTCTGAAGTTGGCATCTGCAATCGTTTTGAAGTCCTGTCCTGCAATAACAACTGCTCCACAGCTCATCCGCAAGCGCGCCGTGGCACCTTCAGCTTCTGCTGCTTCTTTGTCTTTTTTTCAATTCGTTGTCGCAGTTCAGCAATCTGCAGATCATACATGTTCAGTACATATTTCATCACTTCTCAGGAAAGAGGCCGGAAACAAGACAAACCCCATGTTGGGAGTTGATGAGACTTCTTGTTCAGCGGAAAAGATCATCTCCTTCTTGAGCATGTTTCTGGCTCAACAGAAATGATCATGGTACTGTAAGCATCTGCTGACATGCAATTAACAATAACACAGGGAGTCTAGTTGGGATGTCTTGCAGGAAATTTGAATGCGTTTCACCAGTACGGTTGTGCTTGAAAATGCATCTGGGGTGTCAGCATCAACAATCGACTCAGCTTCTGCGCGCATGTTTGCAAGTACGCATGCAATTCACACTCACAAACATTGAACCAAGTGCAGAATATTAATCAAGTCTAGTGATGCGCAGCACCCACTATATATGGATTGCACCCATCGCACGAAGCATTTTCGAACCGGACAATATTCTGCATACAGAAGTAGGAATGCGGGAATGCAGCAAAAAAACTACTGATTGAAAATGCTTTGGCTGCTAAATGATAATTGGCCGTCTAAGAACCTGAAGATCTAAATTTGTATATTGGGTCTCTCAATTAACTGATGCGGCATTTGGCGTAACGCGCCATTGAACTGCAACGCAGGTGCAATGATATTGTATTTCTAGGGTTAGAAACGGGTCAAATTGATGAACCTAGCTAAGTTCACCATTAAATACATTCAGATGTCAAACGTTACAAGCCCAAGCCCACATCATCCAACAGGAGACGACAATAATTGTGTGATATTCATACATGCATGTGCAAATTTTAAGTATGTTTCTGTTTGGAGCCTGTTTGGGTACTTCCTATCCGAGGCCAAACGGGCCTTTCCACATTTCAAGTGGAGGGTCCGAATGGGTCTTTGTGCGGTCTGCCCACGGATAAGGATCTTGTCAACGTTCTTTCCCTTTTTCAAGTCGAGTGTGACAACAGCCGTGTCAATCATCACAGCCGCAATTTAATTTCAGCACTTGGCAATTGGTGCCACTGAGTGCTTGCCTGAAGACCGCACAGTTTCAATACCAAATTCTATCGCCACGCTTTCTTCGCTCACCAAAAAGAAATATCTGAAGCACAGTTTCTGCGCCAACCCTACTTTTGAGCCAAGAGTGGCAGCCATCGTCATCTCCAACGGTTTTACAAGGCAAGTCCTGAATAGGTCGAGGTCAAGGAGGTCAAGGCCGCACAGAGCCACCCGTCCCAGCCGCACCGCAGGAGGCTCTGCCACGCCGCCGTAGCCAAATTCATCCTGCACAACAACACAGCCCGTCACACTTCGCCGATCTTGAAAGGAGACAGCTTTGATTTGTAGCTATGCGCACAGCTACATGTTGCAGCGCATTATTGTACGCAGCCGGTTGCAGGAGCACTCAAAGTGCGAACAAGTTCATACGGCCATTTGATGGAAGGTGCAGATTCAATATATATGAATCAAATATATGCTTCAAGGCTTTTCAGTTGGTCCTCTTGCTGCTTCATCAGTCTGACTTTGTTGCTCATCTCTTGCCCGATCCTGGAAAAACACGTCACCTCATCACTCATCGTGTAAGTTTCCTTGATCTCAACAAAGTTAGCTTTCTGGGACCGGACACCTTGCTTGATTGTTTCGAAAATGTCTGAAGTATATGAACAAGAAGAGCGAGCGTGGACGTACAGGTGTCAATGCAAGCTTTAATACACTTAGCTTTCTATCGATTTCCAGCATGTGATTTCCACAAAATGCATTCCGCGAAGTGATCACATCGCATCCTGCGCCGCTCTTTCAGCAACGCTTTCTTTTCTTCAGTCACCACGATGTCCGCGTCACTGAGCAGCAACTGCCTCACTGGCAACTTGGTGTGCCGCTCTCACCATCAAGACAAAGTTACATCCGGTACACTCAGGGCCATATCAAGCCTTCATGAGCGACACAAATGATGATCTTTAGAAGAGAACTTTGCATTACAAATTTTGAAGATCAAACTGAAGCGGTTTAAGAGCATCTGCAGCATCTGTATATCTGCTGGAGTTGAGCCTTCAATGCTCTGCTCCAAGGGGCCGACCCCAGCGGATCCCATGGAATGTATTAACTCCGCACAGTAAAGAAGTTTATCTTAGTAAAAGACGGCCTCTTATGTTTCCACCATAATCAAAAAGAAAACTAAAATCAAGAAGTAATATAGATGTTTAAAAAATGATAAAAGCAACAGTTGCAAGCACGTCGTCCTTCTGGACAGTTCTTGTCATTGACTTTGTTAGTTGTGGAGCTGCACATCATCAGGTCGCCTATGCAGGGGTCTACGGAATGCTTGCCTGATTGCACAAGGTACCCTGTCTGGACTCTCGTTTATCGGCAGTGCAGGTTTGTTTTTCCTGGTTATACAAATTGCAAATTCTCTTGCATTACTGTATTTTGGTCATGTTGTTTTCTAGCTATGTTATCCATCAATCCTTAGCTACACACGACGCACGAGGTTGCGAAGCAATGCCAGGAATTCATTAATATTATATTTCGTCCCCGCTAAATAATGTTGTCTACGCACAGCCTACGAAATTTTGCCTACACAAATGACTAAGCGTGACTCAGCAATCTACTGGCCGTCCGCAAGAAAAAAAGCTTGGACAACTTGAACTTCACTTCACTTGTTGAAACCAAAAAAGAACAAACACGACTACTCAATAGGCTTTGAAAACAAATTTATATCAAATGATCATTGGATGCAACTTAATTATGTCAAACCGTTGAGAAGAAATGGATCTGTGTCAGTGTTCAAAATACATATGCAACATCATAAATGTGTGCCACACTGGTACTATGAATCCACCGTCGAGTCAAACATGCTACTCGCCACTGGGGTTCGTGCCGAACCCGCTCACGTTCGGCAAATGCCTTAGAGACCGATTAGTTCCAAGCGTGTCACTACAGCCCTTACAATGACTGGGTATATTTCCATGTGCCCACAGCAGCAAGTGTTTTATGATGCTTCCACAACGATCTGAGTCAAATAAAGTGATGGTGGAATTTAATTGCATTAATAGTAAAACTTTGAAAACCTTAGTATTGATTTATATTTTAAAAATATATTAATTTCTATTGATTTAGCTATATCATTGATTTCTTGGACGCACATTAGGATAGATGTCCATAGATGTCCCTACCTCATTCTCCAAGTGAGTGTCTTGCCTCGTTTTCCAATGTCTATCCTTTTCTCGTGTTGGAGACCTACCCTTTGACCAGCTTTTACGAGTAGTCACCTTGAGTCCATTTAAATCCAAAAGTATCAGGAATTCAATTCACTCCATTCATAAATGAAAAGTACTGACCGAATCTTCAAGAAATCAAACGAATCTGGTCGTTCAAAGCGCAAGGCACTGCATTAATCAACGCCACCATGCGCTCACCCATATCCTGGCGTGACTGTTCAAAGTCTGAGGTCTCAGAAGGTTTGAGTTCTCCCAACGGTTTACCTACCTTCGGATCCTTCGGTGCTCAGTCCTGACATCCGTACAAAGTCGTCTCAGTCTTTTTCCCTGACTTCTCCACGCGCTGCCTTAGCATCGCAGCAGGCATGGTTGTGTCCTGGTGAGCCCCAACCAATGCTAAGCAGCACATCACATGGAAAACCGCATTGATTTTACAGCATCCAGTTCCGAGCTCAAGTTGCCAACCCCTTATTGCAACAGAACGAAACCAAGCAATACATTGATGCTTTGATTCACATGTCCCTTGACAAGGCTACCTAATCAGTCACTGCATGACAAACTGCGCCCAGAAGTGGGGCAAGCGAAGGGCGGAGTTAAGCGGGACGGGTTCCCTGGATTTCAAATGGCTCCCCTGACCCAAGTAGCGCGCTGCTGGTTTTGTGAAGCTTTGGCCCCGGGGCGCTGACTCCAAACCCTCGACCATGTTTTTCACAACATCATGATGGTCCTGAGGCCGTGTTCCGTTGGATGTTTGACAAAAGGCACCATGACATGCCATGACATGCCATGCAGCGTAGCTACCTACAACCTGCTCTTCACCAAACGAGTCTCCAGCGAACTCTGCCATCTGTCGACAGCATCAATCATCACACGGTGAAGACCAACATCTGCACAGTGTCAGGTCCTTGGAGTCTCTATCATGTCCAGAGAGCCATTTCGCGAGGCCTGAGTTCTTTGTCACAACCTGGCACGTTGACGTGCTTCGAAAGAATACAACGTACACAATTATAACTTCAACATGCTTCAACTATATATATATATACAGTATAACGTATTGTTCTATGGACTGAATAGGCGTCAAAGTAGAAAGTTTGTCTAGGATGCAAGGTCTTGGCTACACATCAGAAACCCATTGCGGAGACCGGCGGAGATGTGTGAATCTACAGTTACCTCATGGATATCTAGCATCTGCTCAAGCAATCGCCAGTGGATGCAGTGATCTCCAAAAGTTCAAAAGCACTGAATTGATCCATGGTTGATAATTCATGACAATTCATTGATCATTCATACAGTATTAAGTGGTCCAGAAAAAAGTTGCACAAACTCCGTTCAAGAGGTTTGCCCAAGCTTACCGTCTATTTCAGACTGTCCATCATTTTTACTGCGCAATCTTCAAGAGGAAAACATCGGAAGACCTAATCATTGACCAAACTTTAAACTTATGACATAGAATGGACATGATATTTCTCTAACATAGTTTCACTTTCTGTTTTTCATGTTTTTCATGTTTCTAAATGTTTTCTTTTTTCAGTTTGCCAATGCTCACTATCACTTTGTCACGGCGCCCCGGCCGCGCGTAGCAACTCGATCTGCTCCCCGAGTAACTCTTCCCTCAGTGCGAAGTGGACTTCGAGGGATCTCTACGAGGGACGACGTAGTGATCTCCTTGGAGAACCTCTGACCATCTCTGACCATCTCCGACCACTGTCCCTCCACACCGCAATTTTGGAATCCATTCAGGTCTTTTTTCACCTCTTTGAACCCAGCTGTCACAAATTGCATCAATGAAGAGCTGTTGACTTTTAGAGTCTCGCAACCCAGAGGCAAATATTCTTATCTCGCTTAGGATCATGCATTTCAGTGGTGTGCAGCTGCTGCAGAATGTCAGAAATGCGGGACTTCATTATGCCTGGGCTCCTGCAAAACGAATCGCACTCAGGTGTGCCGATGGAAGGCCACCATTTACCTCTGAAGCACTCTAGAATTCAACATGCGCAAACAGGAAAATGAACAAAATCGAACAAATGTGGATTGTCATGCAGGTTTAGGAAGCAATGGATGAAGGGTCCGAACATTCAAAAATTCAAATGGTCCAGCTCCATCCATCAGCTCCACAACTCTAGAAAACCTACAATAGATTTCTTATCAGATTTAGAGCTTATGGACTTATAACTTATAATGTGTTTATGGTTGCTTGAAGCATCAGTGTAGATTTTCTGATAGGTTTCTGAGTTTCGTGTGTTACCAATACCCAAGAGGTCGCTCCAGAAGATGCTCCCGGGTTCGCCAGCCTTCAGTGAAGTGAGCTTCGGAAAGCATAGGAACATCGAAGAACTCGATTCTGTGTCGAAGTTGTGGGACTTACCTTTTTTTTGTACAAGCAGTCTCTATCTGCAAACTAGATTCTTGCAATTTATGAGTTTGCAAACTTGGCAGCAAAATGTGCAAAGTAGTGGTATGGGCTGTTGGTTCCTAGCCAGGAGCCCTCAACTATGCTCCAACACATGGAAGTGAAGTGCGGACGGAAGCGCACGGAAAGCTCCTTCGTTTGCATTGATGTCCATTGTCTTGTTTACCAAAGTGTACTACAAGAGTGTTGTCATGCTGTCATCATCCATCATCCAACTAATGCCAATTTTTTCCCAACACGTCCAAATGCCTTGGCCATCCCACCTTCTCGATCTGCTTTTGCAGCTCCTCCTCATGAAATAAATCCACCTTGCGGCATGTTAACTGCGGCGCACAAACGCATTGGACATTTGAGCCTTTAACAGGTCCATCAATTTGGTTGGAACTTGGAACACACGATATCAAGGGTTGTCCAGCCTGCGAACAAACAAGCCCCCTTGTCAACCTCACCAGCTCATGATCGCCAACTCACTTGCAATTTTGGAAATACAACTAAGTAAACAAATTACGTACGTTGGAACATCTAAGCAAATCTTTGAGTGTGGAACATAATTTTCTGTTTTACAATGCCAAAGTTCCACAAACACATTGCTGGTGCTGCTTTGGGACAGGCTGGGTCAGGTGATGAGACATCATGAAGTCATGTGGTACAAATATCATGGGAGCCATTCAACCGTTCCTGTCTGCATCCTGACAGGTTAAGTGAAGCCAAACAAATCACGAACCAAATTAGTTCATCTGTTTCCTGCAGCTCAATTTGAAATATTTGGCGGTTGCATGTGATATTCTTACAATCTCAAAGAAGTCATGTTCAGTAGTTCAGTATACTAAGAATCTATATAGCATACTAAAGCTATCTATAGCCATCTATAGCCATCTGTAGCTATCTATAGCTATCTGTAGCTATCTATAGCCATGTATAGCTATCTGTAGCTATTTGTAGCTATCTGTAGCATGCTACAGCGCACTACGCCAATCTATAGCATACTATGGCATACTTTGCAAATCTATAGCATGCTATGCCAATCTATAGCATATAAAGCATGCTAAAGCATACTATGCCCATCTAAAGCTATCTACGGTTATCTATAGCATACTAAGGCATATTGTGCCAATTTACAGCTATCTATAGCTATCTACAGCTATCTGTAGCTATCTATAGTCTTTTAAAGCTATTTGAAGCTATCTATGGTTATCTATAGTTAGTTTGCTGGAGTTTTCTGTAGCTATAGCTATCAACAGCTATCTATATAGCTATCTATGGCGTTCTAAAGCTATCTGCAGCTATCTGCAGCATACTATGGCTATGGCTATCTGTAGCTTTCTATCTCTTTTGCAGCTAGTCTCTTTTCATTTTCCCACTTTCATGTTCCGTGCCTGCTCAGCTCCAGGTTTGGGTACGAGAATTCCTGGCGCCGTCCCTCAAGGACTTTCCAAATTGAAAAGATGGGAAAAAGCATCTCTACTTTCATCTCAACCTGTGAAATGGTGCGGGCGTATTGTCTATACTGACCTTCCGAAAGATAGAATCTTTTACTGCGAACATTGAAGACATAGAATACATGGTTAGATAGGGTCAGCGTTCCTTAAGCGATAGAACATTTTAGCCGAACATCCAAGAGATAGACTATTATTTTTTATGGCAGGATTCTACATAGTCTATAGTTTAGATATGTAAACAAATATGCATATATATATATATATATATGCATATGTATGTATGCAATTGGAATACTGAATATCAATATCTACATAGGAATACTGTATTCTATCTTTTACCCCCAATTGCATATGAAAACGACATGGTACTTTTTTCTTTTACTTTTCCTCCCAATGGAAAACATTCTTTGTTTCAGAAGGGTACTATAGACTCTGGACGCATATTCAGATGCATATATGATGCATCAACAAAGCGATACAAAGTAGAGGCCTTTCCCATCCTCGACCCTTCTTGCGCAGCAAACATGTTCCCCTCACCTGCTGCTGGTAAAGTCCTAGGCTCAAGATGTTGGATGATGTTTGGAGTGAATCAAAGGCTGAAGGATGGAAGAATCCGGGTGTGGTGTGTGTGTGTGTGCACACTGTGTGTGTGTGCGCACACTGTGTGTGTGTGTGTGTGTGAGAGCACCACCCGTTCCGAGGGACAATCATTCAATCATTCACCCATCTATCACCGCAGGGGGGCAACCCCGTTGGCATAGCTGGTTGCCCAACGAAGAGGGCTATGCCACGGCTGATATGGAGTCTGATCAACTCCACGTACCTGCGGTTTTTTACAACTCCGTTGCATCTCAAGTTGAACTGTTGCTCAAGCTGTTCTAATCCCTGTGTTTCTCATCAGCTGAAGCCGAGTGAAGCTGTCCACTGCACCATGTACATGAACCAGGGAATTCCCGTCATCTGATCACAACCACCGTCATCCTCTCACCGCCAATTTGGCTTTCGTGTCTATCATGGCACATCCGATGGGTCTTATCGATTACAATACTGGTAGCATGTGACCCATTCGGTCTTTCAAGTGTGTATTCAGGCCGAGATTCCGTCATGGTCCGGTCGTGATCTGGGGTCTTACCTCGGCGAAGGCTTCTTCTCAACTGATTAGTCTGCGGACTTGTGTACCTTGATTACCTGACCAGCAGGACAACTGGAGTGAGTACCACCTTGGATTCTGGTAGGCTTTTTGGAATTGATTTTCGAACACAACGACCATTAGGTCGCCTTCTCAATGATTAATGGATCCCATTGAAACTGATCCACTGAATCATTCTGGGACACCGTCCCGCTGATTGCCTTTCAGGCCAGTTTTTGACATGCACCAGGGCCACAGAAATTCCGAGTACTTCTGCAGCTAAGTTCTGCTTTAGCTTTGGAACTTGCACCATGGATTACATGGATGTCACCATGGCTTCAACTTATGGAACTCACCATTGATGATTTTTATCAACCCACACAGATGCATTAACTTGCATCTTCTTTATGTTTTTCAGTTTTT
>VSDK01004732.1:60299-122980 GCA_009767595.1 Symbiodinium kawagutii | reverse complement strand
CGATTCATGTTTGGAAGAATGAGCGCACCCGCCCAACCCCTCCCACCTTTGCCAATGACTATGTGGTAGTGTCGATTTTGTTGGCCAGCTTTTTCAGAGCTGCATTCCCAGCCTTGAGGGTGCCGGAGCATTACACTGCTCTAGGGGTCTGTCTTCATCGCCGGTCTCTCGGAAATCTTCGAATGGATACATTGAAGAGACTGGTATCACATGCATTGTGGGAGAGGATGGACATTTGGCACTCCACTCGCAATATGAGATTGCTGTACAATTCAAATGCCTGGGGAGCGCCCCCAGCCCCACAGCACATACCATATTGGTGGACCTTGGAAGACATGCTTCGGACTTACCCCAAAGACCGTGTGAACTTGGGTATGCAATGGGCCACGATGGAATTGGGCCAAGAAGCGATGGTCGGGTGGGAACTAGAAGACGTTTGGCGCCACGGACATGTGTTCACAGCTCCCTCAGGCACTGAGATGTTTCATATAGAGTTGATGTTCGTCGCTGATGAGCCACCGCCAGTTCGCCATCTTCGCACCAACTGAACAACCTCACGGTCGGCACTGAGTGTTTTTTCAGGTGAAAAAAGAACTTCGCGCTTAGTCGCTTTCTGTGTGAGAGCACCACCCGTTCCGAGGGACAATCATTCAATCATTCACCCATCTATCACCGCAGGGGGGCAACCCCGTTGGCATAGCTGGTTGCCCAACGAAGAGGGCTATGCCACGGCTGATATGGAGTCTGATCAACTCCACGTACCTGCGGTTTTTTACAACTCCGTTGCATCTCAAGTTGAACTGTTGCTCAAGCTGTTCTAATCCCTGTGTTTCTCATGAGCTGAAGCCGAGTGAAGCTGTCCACTGCACCATGTACATGAACCAGGGAATTCCCGTCATCTGATCACAACCACCGTCATCCTCTCACCGCCAATTTGGCTTTCGTGTCTATCATGGCACATCTGATGGGTCTTATCGATTACAATACTGGTAGCATGTGACCCATTCGGTCTTTCAAGTGTGTGTGTGTGTGTCCAACATCTTCAGGTGTTTACACCTGGTTCAAAGAAATGGTCGTCGCTCTTGCGGCTCTATGCTGCTGCTGGAAGTCCAAAAATTGGTTTTGCTTCTCCAGGCCTTGAAAACGGTCCATGATTGGTTTATTGGTTTTAAGACATGCGCAATTTTCGAGCATCCTGCATCTGACGTTGCTGAGCTGCTGGTACTGTGTATGAGCATGGAGACTTCAGATTCATCAAAAGCATCTATGAAACTTCCCCAGCAAAATCACAAGCTTTACTGTCATTACATGTGCCGAGGAGCGGTTTTGGATCCACAGAAAGCCCTTTGTCTTTGCGATCCTGTGGCAGGCAGCTGGCCTAGTGCACTAGGGCCAAAAAGCTACATCAATCTGTGGCTCAAGCAACATACTTGACAGCCGCCCTTCTGGCATCCATAAATCACATTGACTGATTGATATGACATATTGATACATATTGAATCATATTGTCATATTATGACATATTTTGACATTACATTGATGTGTCACTGAAAGCGATATCTCCAAACCCTCTGGATCCCTCAGTTGCTCCTGATCCAGCCGTTGTCTCTGGTGCGTGTGCGCAGCCTCACAAGACGCCAATTTGCGCATCTGAGTGTTGCAGCTGTGGCTGTGAGAACCTGTAGCTCGCCTTGGGCTGTGAGCGTGTGCCATTGCATGACCAACGACTAACAGTTTCAGTAAGATTCTGGCCAAATCTCGATTTGGCGTCCATCCTGCAGCACTTCAGTTGAAAGAACTTGGCGCATTTGGCCTGTTGGATTGTGGTCAAAAACCACAAAACATAGGCTAAAACATCATCCCTGTGCAACCCAATGATCCGCTGTGCAGCATACTTTCTTGCCTCCGTTCTACTGAGTTCCAATCTGCAACTGCACTGACTAAAACACCAAATACCATGCGGACCCTCCATCCTCCACCAGCCCGAAAGGGTCAGAAAAGTACACATCTCTGATTCCAAACCGTAGCGGATCCCCAATTTTGCAAGTGTAATCTATGATCCTAAGTCCACAGTTGCCGCTTTGAGCAGTATGGGGACGCACATGTGCGGGGAAAGGATGGATACATCGGTGGGTGTCAATGATATTTTGGTAATGATCTCCAGGATTACTAACTGTATTGTTAGGGATTTAAACGTCACACTCAAAATGTGCATGCTTGGGACCACCCTGCGCATGGGCTTTTGTTTCTAAACCTCAACTGCTTGCTGACCTTCAAACCCGGTCCTGCAAAGTGTTTGTCCAACTTGTCCGAAACCGATGATGTGGTTTCCTGCCGAATCTTGCAAACACAAAGCGAACTCAGCCACACAAAATCCTCAAGACATCTGCAAAGTCTCAATCTCATGCTAGATTAAGTCGAAACGGGAGTCGTGTTGAGACTAGAAAGTTCAGTGTGTTCGCTTGGTGCAATGCGATTCTAATCCCAACCACTCCACATAGGATATCAGTGGAATCTATGCAAACATGAGAATACCACGCCAATTCAGTGACAAACCGGATGGTTGTCGGGACGCATTTGTTTATGATCCCAAACTGTCCGTCTTGGGATTATCTACGTTTCTAGGTTTCCCGTTTGAAGAAAACCAAAAAATCATTGAATGCACCAGCTCATGTCGGGACACAACTGTATACGCACAAAGTGCACTCTAGCCAGTTCACTAATGCAAGGGCTAGAAATTGTCTTGACACAAAAGCACAAAGGCAAAACTTGTTCATGTCAAGATGATGCGAAATCAAATTGTGCAAATCAAGTTCACTTAAGAAGGATATGGACTGCAGTGACAAGATGTGACAAGGTGTGACAGTGTGACAAGGTGAGCTCAAGTCTTTGTGTAACTTGTGACTGCACCGGTTCCTTCAAGGCATCAATAATGGATTGGCCTGGCCTCAGCGCCAGAGGGAAGTCACCTCTTCCCGCAGTTGTCGAATTCAGAATTTAACCATTAAACATGAAAATTAAACTGCAAAACATATGTATTTCAATAAAAATGATTTCGTTCAAAACAGTCCAAAAATCAGATATATGTTTTTTCCAACTTACAATGACCATGGTGACCATGTTTATTTCTCTGTTTGGAGCTCACTTGACAGTGCCAGCATATCTCGCGCTTGGCGCCAACCCTGCGCCTTGTGAGCAGCTCTCTCGGAGAGTCCTGGCCACCCTGCGCACGACAGCGAAGAATCAAAATAGGAATGAATAGATTGAACAATAGGAATGATATGGAATGATTAAATGGATCAAAATGGATCAATTGCAAATCAATAGATATCAATAGGTTAATTTTTGCAAATCAATTGCACTGATTGCAATGATTGCAGTTTGAATCTAATTAGATGCAGTCAATCATGGTACTCAAGGACGAGCAAAGTCCTTAAGGTGGGGACACGCAGTCATGGGGCATTGGAAGGAAAACACTTTTGGTTTGTCAAGGTGTTGCAACTGAATGGTTTAGCTATGCGAACGAATGAGTATCAGTGTGGCCGCGCACCGAATCTTGCATTTGAGCTGCCACAGTACCCCAAGCATCGCAGCCCAAGAACGAGGTTCGTGGAAAATCATTGACGCTAGGATCAGTGTATTTGGTGGATTTCAAAAAGCGGAGAGAAAGAGAGAGAGAGAGAGAGATAGAGAGAAAATATGATAACATAAAGACTATAGATGTATGATGTTTGAAATATATTTTAAAAGAATATATTTTTTCTTTAAGAGATATAAAAATATGTTAGATTTGTGCAAAAGATATGAATCTCTGGGCGTTCTCTTTTTAGGTCCTAGCGTTCGCCTTCTTGGGATCGGTCTTGGGACTGGGAGAGTCATCCTTGGGCTTCGCCGACCTCGCTGGAGGCGCGGATTCCAACATGGAAAGAACATCAACGAATTCAAACAAGTCGAAGAACATCCAAAAACGGACTTTCACCTGCGAGGCAGCCTACAATGTAAATATAAGAAAACAAGTAAAGAAAAACCATTAGAAATAAAGTTCGATAGAGTTCAATAGAATAAAAATGAATCAACTTAAAGAAGAGGATGCAGAAAAATCTACATAACTTGAGAGATGAATAAGAATTTGTTCATTTCTGTAGAACTTCTTTGTTTTTACAGAAGAAAGGTCTCGAAGTTCGTCTCGAAGACGCTATGCATCACACGCCGCTGGTGCGCTGGTCGCAGGAGCTGAAGCGACGGTGGTCGCGGCCGGCGGCGGTAGCACAAGATCTCCTGCCTTCACGGCACCTGCAGCGAAAAAAAGCGAAGATATTTTGTATTGCTGTATTTGTATGTATTTGTATCCTTTTCAAAGTGTTGTGTATTATGTATCTTATATAGCTTTGTATAGTTTGATGTATCTTTGAAACAATTAGAATTAGATTTGCACAAGACTTTAAGATTAGGCCGGGGAACGATGATGAGGACAGGGATGATGAGGGTCCTAAAAAAACGGTTCTCTGGGAGAACTATTTGTTGTGTCCAAAGCAGCATCAGGGTCCCAAGTCGAAGAGGGCTGCAAATCTGTGAGCAATGAAACCTAGCACATCCCAACACTTGAACTACCAATTCAAATCACAGAATTCGGAATAACATTCAAAGCTTCCATTCTTGTGAACTACCAATATCAATTGTCCAGTTGGCTGAATGAACCAATAAACATCTTTCAAATCACTTTAGCGAAATTCACGAATGCATCGCAACACAAGAAGCAATGCATGGTGCTCATAGATGCTTATAGGATACTGTAGGAAAATACAATGTCTTCATCACAAACCCAATTTGGCATGGACAAATTAGCAGAACTTTATATCTTGCAAGTAAAAATATCTTTAAAAAGTCGCAGATTTTCCTGCTGCATTCTGAGAGTCCCACCTCGCCGTCGGTTGAATCGCTTGCCCTGGGATTTCAACATTGAAGTGGTGACTGTTGCTGCGTACCCCTGAGAGATGTACCCGGATCAATGATGACTTGATTGCCTGTTGATCTCCAATGGAATTGCCCACAGTGGGGGTCCAAACCACAATCACTAAGGCTTCTGTAAGGCTTCTGTAAGGACTTGGAAGTGCCTAGGAGCTATGCTTTGTCCACCACCCTGTGAGCACCCGCAGAACTGAGGAGCCAAACACTCGACATTGCTGCTCATGGCTGACTTCGGTCATCCATTTGGCCGGGTCATGTGGAATGTGTTTAATTAATCTATGCACATGTCCTTTGCGTCTTCTTTGTATTGTGTTGCATCCAACATGGTCCAAACATGGGGTGCTTGTCTTCATCATTGCGATTTGCCTTGAAGGGTTTTTTGTCTTGCTGAAGTCAAGTGAGTTCAACCCACAAGCTTCACTCTGTCTACCATTCTCAAGGCAAAATATGGAAAAAAAAAACAATGTTGAATCTATACAAGACTTGACCAGGATAATTTGCACCTGCTGAGAATTGGCACCAAGACTTGAGACACGAGGTGAATATGTGCACGGAAGACATTTCTGTTTGCTACAAATATGCCTACAAACTTCCAAAGTTAAGGGATTTTTATTACAAGATATTACATAACAAGTAATTCATTTATTCATACCGAGTAATACCATGTGATTCCATCGATCAAACAAGTTTCAGATGTTGGAGACTCAACTACGCTGGTGTATCTGGCATCATACTGAGAGGCTGAATATTCAAAGTGTGAGACATGCAAACTTTGACGGTTCCAACACGTGAGAGGGTGGAATGATTTCACAGTCCTAGTTTTGTCACGGAGTTTTCTGAAGGAGTGGATCCCCAATGCAATCGGCATCGGCAAAAAATTGTCAGTGTACACTATCCACTACATTAACAGTTCGTGCTGGGGAACCCGATGTGCTGGGTCCCCCTTGCCAAATGATGCACCTGGCGTTTCAAACGGCAGGCTCTCATGGGAACCCGCCCCCACATCTTGCGTCTCATGTCTGCAGGAAATCCACGAGTTGGAACGGCATCCCTCGACAACATTCTCTGCTGACCTATCCGTGGCCATGCGAATTCACAAAACAGAAAATGATTCACGGATTTCTTCAAATGGCCTATATTGGCCTACAAATGCTACAATTCTGTGTTCGATTAATCTAACAGTTCTAATAGGCTGGCAACTCATGGCCTTGCCTCCATCAACATTAGCTGTGAAAACAGGGTGCTGGAATGTTTTGGGATGTGCTGGGGTGTGCTGGGGCTCGGTCTCCTCCCTGCCTGAGAAGCTTCGGTCAAAGGGCCTTGCCTAAAAAAACAGCTGCAAAATAAACGAAGGCAACGAGAAGGCAACGAAGGCAACCGCCAACGACTTTTGTCCCCAAAATATGTGCGAACTGAAAAATGGATTCTGCAAAAGCATTAGCAAAGCAAGGAAGACAAAGAATGAATCCCCGTAGCCATTCACCGTGTCCCAGTGACACACACAGGGTCTAGTGGATTTGACCTGCGCTGGGCTATCCCTGCTGCTGTCTTGCTTCCAGTCGGGCTAGCGCCTGGTGGACTGTCCCATCTGACAGTCAAGTCTGCCCAGAGGCATCGGCAGTGAGGCAGGATGCAATCTTCCCAGTGTCCAGCACGTGTCTAATGAATGAAACTGCATGAATACATGTGAATACAAGATTAAATTCTGAGATATTCTGAGTATTGAATGTTGACTAAGTCTTCTGATCAGGCATCAGGAGAAAGCGAAAGCCAAATAACGGGGAGACCCTGCTGAAAAATGACTGGAAGCATGTGCACTATGTCTTCTGGCAGGGAACAAAACAGACAAAGAACATCCAAGAACAAGATAGAAGAACAACAGCTACTAGCACATGATGGCACAGGAGCGTAGGCTTTTGTAAACATATGAGCGGCGACTCTGAATTGTATTATTAATGGAAGGACATGAGACCCCCTACGTCGTCTTTACATGTTGCAATTGAAAGGATTGTCATGAAAATGGGTGATGTCGGTGACGTCATTTCTCAGGTACAAGTATCCCGACCTTTTTCACTCACAACTGTCGCTACTGGTGATTGAGGTACTGCTGGAACCCTGATAGTATCGCAGCAAAGAGAAAGAAACCAAAAGGGTATAAGTCGGGATAAGCATCTTTAAAAGTTGAAGAAATCTGTGGCAAGGCTGGCCCTGGGCATCTTTTGGTGGACTTCAATACGTCGTTTTGGACGGCGTTTTTTTGCCGACTTTGGAGTCCCCGCTGCGTCATTCTTCGCCTAACTATGCATCCACACGCATCTTATCATTCTCCAAACCTTCTGCCTGCCGAAGACTACTTTCAGCAAAGCCACCACTCCGGGAAAGGTCGGACGCCCCAGTCAACCCTTTCATACCCTTTCACCTCCTGAAAGGTCTGCACATCACCATCCTGGAAACGACAACGAAAAGCCATGGGCAAAACACATTGAATGAAACATCCGAGGGCTAAGAAACGTCCTTGGGCTTCAACAAGTAGAAGCGGCAGTAAATCACTTACAAATGCAATAAATTGCAATGACATGACGAATAAAAGGCCATGGCTTGACAGGCTGCTAGCGAAAGGCAGGACAGCGCGAAAAGCATGCAAAAACTGAGTGCAATGGATGGCAAACGCAACACACTGACATCAAACTGACGGAACAAAGCAATGCAAAAAAAAAATACTTCAACAGAACGCAATAATAAGGTATTATTGAAGTTCAAGCCAATGCAAAATCAAAACAATCAGATTCACACTGATCCACGCCGGAAAGGCTGAGGCGTGCTCCAAGCCGAAAGGGGACGTGCTGCTGGTAGCAGGGCTCCAGGTAGCCGCCTGGCAGTCCACGTCCGGCACTGAGAAACACAGAACCCATGGGGAAAATAAAGATTTGAAGTCAAATTCTACGTAAATGGTAATTCAATTCTAATTCTAAATCAAATGCTCGATTGAAATCGAAATCGAATTCTACCTCAACTGCGACAGAAGCCCAAGAAAGTTAACAACATTTGCCGGATGCCTTCCAATGAACTTGGTTGATAGGGAGGAAACCAAAGAGTGGGACTTGACAAGAGCGAAGATTCAACTCACGGGAAGCCGCTGAACTATCATGGGTCTAAAAGCCAATTTTTTGTTTTTGCAAAGTACAGTGTAAGACCCATGAGATTGTTTTTGTTAGTGTAATTGTTGTTTGCAAAGTATTTGCAAACATGTTTGCTTGTTTTTGCGGAAGATTTGGGACTCTCCAAGTCTCTCCAGGGCCTCCGGGATGCCAAGTGCCTTGAGAGCGGGAGCCACCTGGCAGAATCGGTCGCATCGGGCTCCGAACCGAACCCCAACGAAAATCCCAAGGGCCTCCACTGCATAGCCGCGGGCCAAGCGTCTGCAGCCCTGGAAGAACAAACAAAGATGGACCTGCTTCTTTCGCATCGTCAAAAGGCTCAAAAAATGCAAATTTGTTAATCCAAGTCTTCATTAAAATGATCTTCATACTTAATGATGTTTTATCTTCTACATTCTTCTAACATTCGAAATTGTGGGTCGGTAATGGGAACTCGTTGGTTACCCTGTCTCTTCCCCTGGGGGCCCTGGAGACCCTGGGCACCTGTAGCCTGGAAAGGGCTGTGCCATGGCGAGTTCTCATAACCTGGGCTCCTTGGGACGCTTCCTGCCTGCTAAACGCTTCTAATATCATAGCCTTCTAATATTCTATGTTTGTGTTTGTTTTGCATCCATAAATTGGGCCATCAAATATCATCCAAATATCATCAAAACCTCCCAAATGCCTGGTCTAGAAGAAATCGAATGGTTGATTCGGTTCATTGGCTGGCTACAACTGATCACAAGGCGTGACGATAGCTGGCCACGTGCGGAATGAATTTCGCGCCTGTGCTTCAGACAAAGGTCTTACAGGAATGTTGACACCACAATGATCTTCTAATGATCCAGCGGAATGTGTACTGAGTCTACTGTAGAAGGCAAACGCTCACGACAACAAACCGTTGATTCACAGGGCCTGCACAAAGCGAACCACAACAGGATCTGAATGATCCATTCAGTTTTGTCTCTGTAGAATTGGAATCAGATCAGCAAAATCATCTTCAGAAACCAAATGTTTCCATGACACATCGTGCTGAGTCATCTTGGAGGGTTTTGATGCTTTCTGTTGTAGACTCCTTTCTCCAGCCAAATGTCAAACTTGCAGATAAACCATGAGAGCATCCCACTCAAACAGTCACGCATTCAATATCTACCTACATCGTAGGCTTGCTATGCAAAACTGCTTCTGGCCGCGTGTGTTTGTGCGGGCGTGAGGGCGTGCGTGTGTGTGTGTGTGTGTGAGCGAGAAAGAGAGAGGAACTGCTGTCTCTAAGGGTCTTTCATGAGTTTTAAGTGAGCTAGTCTTTCAGCAGGGGGCACAGCGACCGTTCACCCAGCCGTGCTGACAAAGCTACGGTATTCGGTTGGAAGGGAATGTGGACGCACATTCCTGTCCCTGCTTGCTTTCAAATGGCAAGGCAGCTAAGCCAAAAACCACCCAAGCCGATTCTAAAGAGAAACTAGAATCATCATAATCATCCAGTATCTTCGACATCATCAGACCATGATCTTGTGCCTATGTAGCCAATGCAAGCACATCGGTCTTTCACGTCTTGTACTCTTATCTTGTACTCTCAAATTATCACAATCTACTCCTCACTTTTATACGACTAATAATTATCAAAGGCTTCAACTCCCGTCTCTGTACGCCGCTTTTTTTCTCACAGTGGGACCGTCACTTCCCGATTCGTCAGGGGCGACACGTAGTAGCACCGCCCTGTCTTCGAGCGGAAGACCGGGACTCGGACGTCGCCTGGTGCATGGTGGGTGACCTCTTGAAGTAGCACAAAGAATGAAAAAACTTTAGATATAGCAATAATAAAGCCTTCCTTAAATAAAAGGAAGTATTCAGCCTTAGTCAAGCCTTTACTTAGCAATTGATATATTATACCTAAATATAGCCTGAAATAGAATGAAAGCATTGCAGTGCAGTGTCAAAGGCTTTTGATTCGCATCATGGGTTGTTCTTACACCCAAAAGAATCCATATAGACGATTATTATTTTGCAATTAAAGATTTTGGCACCCAAATTTGCCTTGGGATGCTGCAAGTTGACTGCTAGCTTCTGATCTCTTCTCCCCCGGATCTACAAAGCCTGGGTGAGAATGGGGAACGCACAATTTAAAGGGCCCCAAATGCCGTTCACCATAGTGAGAAGGGACCAGCTTGAAAACAACACTGCAAGAGTTCTGACTCAAAAAGTATCTTTTCACGGTTCATCACAGTTCCATCGTCGAATGGCACCGTGTTGAACTGAGCTCACAATCGACACCCCACCTTGAGCAGTTGCAATGGATCGATGGGTCACAACCGGATCCTTGATTTTCTCGCTGCGGCGTCGGGCGATCCTCGCTGGATCGGGCTTTTCTTTCACCGGGTTTTGGCCTGCAAAGCTGAGACACATCGGGTGTCCATCGGGTCAGAACCTATCCAGAGAAAACTTTGAGTACTGAGTACATCTGAGTACCGTACTGGGATGGAAATTTTCCAGTTAGAAAACTTAGAGAGAACTAACTTAGAGAGAAAACTAGTACTTCTGTGTCGAGAAACGCTTTGAGAGAAAGTCGTTCCACTCTCGCACAGAGTCATCCTCAAACCGTGGACGGCTGTTGGACCTGAAGGCAGCCAAGTCGGGCAGAACAGGGACAGGAAGTGGAAAACCTTCGAAAAAGGATCCTTTTAAGATCCGGTTAGGTTCAGAAGTTATCCTTTTTTCAAACCTGAAAAGTGCAAAGCATGCATCAGAGTCGTATGTCGACCGGGGCATGAGCACGACTTGAGCGAGGTGCAAGAAGAGTGTGGTCTTTCAAACGTGACGTTGATTCAATCGAAATCGATCGAATCGTTGCCTCACTTTACATCATTCCGGTGGCTCACCAAGCCTTGTCCTCCGCTCCGCGGCTCTTCGCTCGGTGCGGCGGCTGGGTCGTCTTGGCTGTGGTTCCTTACTAAAGCGGCACTGGCAATGGCAAGGATAAAGGTTGGAAAGTGAGCAACCGCGTGCAAAAACAAACATAATATTCAATCCATTCAATGTCATTTCAATATCGTTTCAATTCAATGCCACACCATGCCACACCATGCCACACCATGCCACAGTGCAAATCTCTGAACTTTCCCAATTCCACCTGCCTCATTCATGGACTGCGCTTGCTGCTTCTGCTCTGCGCGTTGCTCAGCAGAGGTCCACCAATGATGACGGGTGCCACTTGCATCCTGGATGTGATGCACCATTCGATGCAGAATCCCAGGATGAGTTTTAACAGTACACTGTGGAGTTGGCGAGTACCGACAAAGACCTTCAACATCCTTCTCTGTCGAAATGAAAGATGATGAAAGATGATGAAAGATGATGAAAGTCATGATGAAAGACGATGAAAGTCATGATGAAAGTCATGATGGAAGCACATGGACTCAAATGCAGTTTTCATTTCGAGGCCACACCTTCTCCCATTCCACCTTCTGCTGGTTCACCTGATCTCGACGCCATCGGTAGAAGTCCTGCCGAAGAGTTGCTAGTAAGTCAGTGGCATGTATGCTTTACCAATGACGGTAGGATAGAATAGAAACATCAACAAACAATTATCAATTGCTACTGGTATTAATTATTAATTGAATGTAGTTGATATTTTTCGCACTCTCAAATGACACACTTTGGCAAACACACAACGAATCAGTTCTTCGGCCGTTCTGCCAGCTGACAACCGACAGCAAACCATGCAGCCAGAATACATTGATGCTCCAACCGCGCGTTGCGCCCCTTGGCGCAGAAGTAGCACTGCCAGTGCCAGCTTCCCTCAGAGCAGCTTGGTAAGCTTCCCGAACCTCAAAAGCGACATGCCAATTTGGACCAATTTTTAGAGCAGCTGTGTTTTTAGATTTTGCTGAATTTTCTTTTAGATATCTAAGAGAACAGAATGTCCACGAGTTTCTACTTGAGCTCGGATTAAACAGGAAAAAACAAAGGTGGTCCCACCTCTTAGCATTCCGAGGAAAAGTTAATCACGAAGAAAGAAAAAAACTGTGGCGGCCCTGCATTCTTTCAGAATTATCCAGCATTGCGTGCATTGCTGGCTGCCGGGTTAGGGCAAACAGTTTGGGTCCATGTGCTGGCTCTGATCGCATAGCGTGGACCAATCAAAGTGGGAATCAAGGTGATCCATAAAGTATCGTATTGAACTTACGGTACCCCGAATTCAACTGAAACTGGTGGTTACTACGGTATTTTCCAGTGTGAAAGGGATGGGAAGGGGTTATCTTGCTGGTGTAAAATGAGAGCGAGACGCTGTGGGTCCCCCTTTTTTTCACTGTTTTTAGCTGTTTTTCATTAAAATTACAATGTTGTAGACATATTTCCAGACAGATGTCTGAACATCATTGTAAGGATTGACGAAGATTTCAGCAGGCAAATTTAACACAATATGTTCTTCATTTTCATTCTTGTATATGTTTGATTTTTTAAAAATACGTAACTACATTATGTAAATGAAATTAGATATATTCTTAAAAAATACGGTGGTTTCCCAGGTAGTGCCAATCCTATTCTTATGTATTGTTGCAAAATCTGTTCTTTGCCTTGCTTCCATGGCACCCCATACTGTCGGTTTGCTTTCTTCATATGATATGCATTTCCTATGGAGTTGTTTTATGTTTCCCCTTGCCGCATTCCCACAATACTCCTATGCTTCCCACCTAGGATATGTATATGTTTTTATCCCTTTGTTGCATTCCAAAAAAAATCCTTTGCTTTTCACCTAGTATATGTGCATGTTTTCCATGTCGTTCATGTAACTACATTAAATGAGGTTCCATTGTTTTGGCATACTACGTCTATGCCCTTCCTAAGTGGTCTTTATGCATTACCCTTTGTTGTTTCAATACTATCACTACATTCTATTCTGGTTCTCTATGACCTGCCCCTCCCCCAACAAAAAGATGTTGTTATGGCTTCCCATGCTATTACTTTTACCATCCCCTACAAGGGGGTTTTGGCTCAATTCATGCTATCTCTATGTCCTTTCAGAAGGTTTCCATTACATCCTAGATGATCCTTGTGGTTTCCTCCAAGTATGGCAAATCTCTTCCTGTACTACTCCATGGTATTCTTGTAACCTTTCCCATCCTTCATTCCCAGTGCATACCATATTGTTTCTTTGTTTTCCCTATATTGTGCTAATCTTTCTCCATGGTTTGATAGTATTCTTATCACGTCTTCTCATTTTCCATGCTATGTGTATGTTCTCCACCCAAGGTTTCAATTGCTTACATGCCAGTCATTTGCTTTGAGCAAGCACTTTTCCATGACTTTTCTTCATCTTACTATACATATGCTCTCCCCAAAAGACAGTCTGATATCACTTCTTGTTGCTCTTGTAGTCTCGCCACATTCTGTTCCTGGTTTCCCATGCTATCATTGTTGTAGTACCCTGCATGTGTTTTTTCTGTCTCAAATCATGCTATCCTTATCTTTTTGAGGAGGCTGGCTTTGGCATCCTGGACTGTTTTACTGGCTTCCCCCAACTAGTGCAAACCTTTCCCCACTCAATTCCAATGGAGTTGTTATAATTTATATTTGTTCCCCTGGCTACATTTCCTGCAATACTCCTATGCTTTCCACCTAGGATGCGTGCTTTTTCCATGCTATTCATGCACTCACACCAAATGATTTTCCAAGGTTTAAGCATGCTATGTCTAAGGCCCTCCCTAAGTTTTTTTTAAGGATTGCCCATTGTTCCTTTTGTGCTCTCTCCACTTTCCATTCTAATGATCTACAACTTGCCTCCCAAAAGAAAGAAACAAATCCTCCTGATATTACATTGTGGCATCCCGATTTTTGTCTCATGCTAGCCCTAAGTTCTTTCAGAAAGCTTTCCATGGTATTCTATTAGGTGCCAACCTCTCCCCATGATGGTCTTGCTGTATATTTTCAGTTCCTTTTATTTCCCATGCCATTCCTATGCTGCCTCATTGTAAACATAAAGCAATATGTTTTGTTTCTGAGTGCTTTATATGTAAATAGTTGCCATGAGATCTTTATGGTTTACCCATATCATTCCCATAGTCGCTCATAGGAATTCTCAGTATTTTTTCCCATAGCACCCCTAGATACTTTTTATTCTAGAACGTTTGAGATTGTTTCTCTAAACAAAGCAGATTTTTGTCTAGTTTATTTTGTGACAAAAATGGTGGGAATGTAAACACAAATCGGGACCAGACAGGATTGAAGAATCACAGATCTGATCTACAGATGGGTAAAAAAACCTTGTCAAAGAACATCTGGTCTGGGTTTTTCAAAACAAAAAAGCCGAAAAACAAAAATCAGAAAAAAAATGAATTTAAAAAAAAAATATATGATTACTTTTTGGAATATTTTTTGTTGCCCAGGGTCTGTTTTGTTCAAGGTATACTGGGTGAAATTATTATGACAGAAGGTTTTTTGGAAGAAGTGTGTGTAGATTGCATTTTTAGAAGTAACTTTTCATGCACGAGGATGGGATGGGGAGGATGTACATGGACTTTCTTGTCCTTTGGCTGCAAATTCTAGGTGACATTTAACCCTTAAGTGGTTGGGTTTGGGCCTGGGCCCATGCCTTCTCCTGGGGGCGGGGGGGGGGGCACCGATTTTTTTTGTTTTTTCTCGGTGCTTTTTTTTTTGTTTTAGTTTCAGCCAGTACCTTAGTTCTGAGTCTTGGTCCAGTGCAGTTGGAGGGAAGGCAGTGGGCGCTGACTACTAGGTTAGTGACAAGTATGGGGATAAAGCTAATTGGAATATCGATGAATTTGTCTTACAAAAGTGATGTAGAAACGTGGGGACTGACGGCGTCCTTTCTGAAAATGAAAGGGTCCACCCAGACCAAGTTTGTTTGACACGTTCTCATACTTACTCATTCCATCCAATAAACTCGCATCAATGGACCTCTACGCTTGGGAGTCTTTCCACTTAGACTTGAACTTGTCCTGTCATTCAAATATCTTGGCAATTCAACTGCAGATACTGGAGGTTACACCCTAAATGATGCATTGTAGCCAGTGACCCCCAAAAACGACCTTTGATTCCTACGATCAGAATAGGATCAGCGCTCAAACATTGTCAGAAACCCCTCATTCTTAATGACTTACTGAGTCTTGAGTATTCATGACGCACTAAGATTTAAGTATAATAAAATGTCATGAGCAATAAGATTTAAGGTGATTTAATATGATTTGAGATGTTCAATCTTAAATTTC
The DNA here is from genome assembly GCA_009767595.1 of Symbiodinium kawagutii. Lineage (NCBI taxonomy): Eukaryota > Dinophyceae > Suessiales > Symbiodiniaceae > Symbiodinium > Symbiodinium kawagutii. The sequence continues at coordinate 107,649 of VSDK01004732.1, read as the reverse complement.
AAAATGATTAAGTCTCTTCGTTTCTGGTGGCCCTCGCCTCCTTGAACTCCTGAGCCGTGCCGCCAGCATCTGGATGTGCCTTTCGGATCTTTTCCCTGAAGGCCTACAGGGGGACACCACAAGGAGACACCGTGGAGCACGTTGGAACAAAACATGGGACGATCATTCGACGACCAGTAATGATCTTCATGGACTTGAGAAGAACAGATATGAATCTATTTGATGTTCATTTTGATCTATTCTGATCTGCGGCTTTTCGGCAGTGTGATGTTCATGGCATCATTTTGCGAACGATCGAAACGCCGCAGAGTCAAAGCTCTCCGAGGTGCTTTTTTCACATCATCTCGCGATGCTCCAGGGCTCAGTTCCAGAACAGCCCAGGGGTCACGCGCAGCAAGCAGCCTGAATGAGAAAAATCAGAAAAATGAGAAACAAGTTAGAAAAGCTTTCAGAAAAAATAGGTAATGAAATGCTTTCATGAGAAGATGCAATGAATCCATGATGAGATGTAATGAATGCTTGGAAAGGGACGTGAGGAAATCAAAAAGAACGGGGTGATGTTCTTTTATACAACCTCTTTCGTATCTGTGTTATTGTTTTTGTTACAAGTATTGTATTTGTATTGTTTGTCACGTAGGACAACACACTGACACAATCGGTTTAATACTATCATTGGGGGTCATCGCGGTTCTCATCTTTGACTCCTTATCGTTTTACAAGGTAAAACCCAGCTGCAGTTCAAGTGAAGGTAGTCCACTTTAAATTCCTTACTATACCAAGAATTTAAAAGTTTTTACTTGCTCACAAATGCATGGGAATATCATGGAATATCATACGGCCATACACGGCCATCCCTGTGAAGGCTAACCCAATCGAGAAGAAAACAAATGCAACATCACACAGGATACGGCGTTGGGATGTGTTGCGATACTCCTCAAGAACCTCTTGAAGAACATTCAAAAACACAACTAAGATCGTACAACTGAACGCCTGTTGTAGATTGTGGACATGTCTAAAACATTTCTGCAAAGACTCAAAGTCAAACATTTCTATCATCTTTTCTATCTCCTGTTTGACTTTTTTACTTGACTCCTTTGACTCCTGCTGCTGTGACTCTGAGTGGCGCAGAGCGGGGCCCAGCGGGACGGCTCGGGCAGTTCCTTGGGGTGACACTCTTCACGTCGAAACATGTCGAAAGCTTCGAAATTGGACTCCAAAAGAGTGCTCTCTAGCCATTGAAAGTAATGGATTCATTAAGAATCGAAACATTTTGAGCTTGGAGTTGATGTTGGTAGTGCTTAATGCTTCATTGGTAGCAGTCAACAGCTATGGTGTCAAGCAATCTTGAGGCGCTACCTCTGGTAGAACATCTAAGACATCACCAAGGACTGGCTTGTTTGATATTCCAAACGTCTCCGACTTCAAGGAGTTTGATGAAGTTTGATGTTCTTATTGTATCTTATTGAAGTCTTATTGCTTCAATTTCTTTGACTCTTTGCCCACAAATCAAAGTTGTGGGTGAGACTGCAGGGGAGGCTTCACAAAGGACTTTCTGATCGGCGGTGACGCCAGGTCACACAAAGCCTCGTCCTGAGAGAACGCTTACGGCCAGAAATGGCAACACTTGCCGATGCCATGGCGCCATCAGCGGATCCCTTGTATTTAGAACATCCTTGCCGTTCAGTTCTAAACTAAGAATTCATGGATAACTAAGAACAATTGGAAGAACTTGGTCCATTGGATAACTTATGATAACTTAGACCTGTCTCGGGGTTGCATTGAGCATTGATGGCTTAGAGCTTCGACTGCTGGTTTGCCAATGGCAAGGGATTTGTCACCGGAAATGGTCTGTTTGAAGCCAAGCAACACATCTGGCAGTACATGGTGGAGTCGGTATAGTCAATACACTTCATGTCAGCCTTATATATCCTTTCAGATTGGTTGCATGATCAGTTGCAGATGATCTAGTTTGCCAAGCTTCCCTTGAGTACATCTCTTCGTGCATCTGAAACTGCAGTCGGAATCATGAACAAGGGCATTATGTGTGAGCAAAATCTGAGACTGCTTCAGCAGCTCTGAATGACCATTGTGCTATAGGTATGGGATTCTGAACTCTTAAGCGAGAAAACAAATCAGTCCTGTGCGAAATGCGTAGCAAACAGGACCCCTGATGGAGAGCTGATGTCCGTCGCTGCAAAAAAAGGAGAGCTAGGGAGAGCTCATGAGTCTCCAAGCCTCCCAATGAAACTGCTACAACTGCTACACCTAGGCTTTGATTGACTAGTTAGTTTAGTTCACTAGACTTAGTTAGTTTAGTTTTTAGGGTTTGACTGACCTCAACTATACTATCGTTGGCGGCCTATATGCCAATATCAAAACCCCATGTTTTTGAAAGCTGATAAACACCTGGGTATGGTTCAAACATCTTGAGGAATCCCAAAACGAACAGCTGAATCTTTGGTTCAATGCTCACATACACCATTCTGTGGCCTGTAGCATTGACCAGTACCCACTCGCATATATGCCTCTGTCCGATCACTGGCTATCAATGATTTCTTTTCGGAAACGCTAGAAAACCGGAAAACTGCACACCAACAATCTTATATTATTTGACCTAGTTTTTGAGATTTGTAGGCGTTTGATGACGTAAGTGTTCCGATTTGAAGATCTTTTTCAGACCCGATCTCCTGAAATCGATGAATTTATGGCATGGCCATGGATGATAGTCCTTTGCAAAGGGAGCCATCACTCACCAGAACTGATAGCCACCAAACAGTTGCGAAACCAATGACCATCTATTCTGATCTATGCTGATCTATTTTGAGCATCAAGGTGGAACACACACCAGCGTTCTACAAGTACAAACGTGCAACATCTGTATGAAATCTGCAAATTACTCGATTTTGGTCATGGACATGGACTACTTCTTGGTCATTTTTCGATCCGTCCTGGAAAAAGTATGCGGCAACATATTGTACCACAAAAAATAAAAACTGGACACATCATCGAGGCTTTATATACTCACGGCAGTTTGCGGCATCCTTTTCCTCCTGTGATTTGCACAAGATTTTGGATTGAAACTAACTACGTCGCTGACAGCAGCAGTTCGACCAAAGGTTCGTGACAAAACAAGTCATTGCTTGGCAAAAGCAGCAAATTCAATGTAGTTGAGACCAGCAAGTGATGAGAAATTGTCCTTTCACAGTGTTTTGGTCATCCTTAGGCGGAACTGTTATAAAGTCAGAGACAAGCTCGTGAGACTCCACAGCTGCAGCATTTTATCTGCAGGGGATAGGAAACATGGAAGGCTGAAGAAGTCTCTTGACCAATAGAAACAACACATCCTTAACACATCCCTGCACAATTGGGGCATTCTTAAGAATGGGAAAACAGTGTCTCAAAAACAGGCTGCCAAGCTGTACAGCCTCCAGGACAACGCCTAAAAGAACAAAGCGTGTAGACAACAGATGTAAAAAGTATGTATAAAACAGATCGTCTTAAGAGTCATAGTGGTACTCTGAAGAAACTTGTTGTGATCCAAGAGATCAGAGATCTTCGCCCTTCAGTTTCCTGGTAGAGCGTCACAACTTGACCTCAGGCGACGCCCGCCCGAAGTCATCCTCGCTCGGTCCTTTGGATGCGATTCAGTTGCCTTGGTCGAGAAAAGGCAGATGTAGATGTGAGTGATGTGAGTGATGTGAGTGATGTGAGTGATGTGAGGATGGAAGGATTTGAGATGTGATGACAGGTGCATAGATCGGGAAGGTAGACAGCATTCATCTCACCTCCAGGATTCTTGGAAATCTTCTATCAGCAGGGTCAATGGCCTACAGTTCACACCCTAGAATCCTTCACGGCAGCCACGTACCTAAACCGAGAGGCGGCTTTTCTCTGATCCATGTTCCTAGTAAGGCTCAAGGGCTAGATGAAAGGGGGCAGAAAAAGACACCAAAAACAACTCCTCAAGATGTCATACAATGTAGTCATGAAATGTAATTGCAGTATCAACATGTATTTAACATTTAATGCATCATTATGTGTACGTTCATTTTAGTGGCTGACGTTGTTCTTGAATCCCAGGATCAGCATCGTCGCCTCTTGAGCACACCAACCCAGGGGCTCGGAAGATCTTGAAAGTAGTTTTTGGCTATCGCTCAAAAAGCACTAACATATCAAATCTTAATAAATCTTATCAGGTCTCATTTGGCATCCTTTGACAAGATTGTTATCACGTTTGTCGCAGGAGCCATTCCATGACTGAGCTGACGGACATGGCCCTGCTTTGACTCCAATACATAGTACCACTGAACTTCAACTTCACAACCACCTTGGGACGTGCGTTGCACTGTAAACTGCATGACATCAAGAAGCGAAGCAAATATGGAGCATATACCTAGGAAATCATTTAGACTCCATTTTCAGTCTGATCAGAAGATTCAGACTTTTGGGTGCTCAGACTGAATTTTCGGTCTGAGGGTGATCTCGGGCTGATTTACATGTTTCAAGCTGAATTTCATCAAAGTCGGGCTGATTTTTGCAAAACTCGGACTGATTTTCAAAAAATGTTTCGACAAACTCGGGCAAAAAATCGCACGATTCGGGCAAAAAACCGCACAATTCGGGCAAAAAACTGCGAAGCTAATTTTTTTGAATGTTTTTCATGTGTTTTTGTTGACTTCTTCGGGCTGATTATATTTTTTCAGGCTGAATTTTGCGGTCCGGGCTGAATTTTTAGACTGAATGCATTCAGACCTTTCTTATGGCCTGAGGATTTCGTAGGTATGGTTGATGGACGTTGATGGATTGATGGATGTTGCGAAGTTTTAGCTGAGCGCCAGGATAGAAGGCAATAGATCAACCAAGTTTACATTTTTGTTCATGAAAAATCCAATGCGCACCATCCCAGATGCAGTTTAAGCAAGCCATGCCACAGTTTTTCCACTGGAACCTCCAAAAGGTACGATACCAACAAAAATACGGCTGTTTTGACCGTGAGGGTATACCAACTCATGTCCCTGGCAACGCAACCCATACTACAGCCCCTGACGATGGTGAAGCACCTATGTAGTTAAAGTATGTTAAAGTATATAAACTATAAGAAGATTGAGTAGCATATACAGCTTGGTACAGTACGCCACACTCAATCATGCATCAAAAGAGTAGCAACAACGTGGAACAACAGACCAAAGCAAGGATCATAAACGAAGAAGCTAACTAATGTTGAAATGATCTTCCGGAAGAAAAAAACATGGTTGGATTATGTTGGATTGCTGCCTCTGCATCAGATGTGCGACAAGTTTTGTTGGTTGGAAGTTCATGATTCCCTCTTTTGAAAATTACAGGTACCTGATGGTACCTGACTCGACGCCCGTGAAGCGATTGCAACAAGATCTGTAGAGATGCACAGTTTGCGTAGCATGCATAGCTGATGGAATGGCTTTCCAGCAGTTTGGTTCGCTGAGATCGCAACATTCCAAGGCTGTCCAAACCTTGATAGCAGTCCCTTGAAGGACGCAACATGTCAACGAGGTACAGGTACATGCTTTGGTATCTGATTCCTGACCAATGAACTCACCCGTTTCGCCCTTTCATAGTCTTGCACCGGGCTCAAAATGAGCACGCTCCCGAAACTAATCCGTAAACCGACTCTAAAAACCTGCCTAATCCATAACTCGAAAGCACCCCCGCAATGGTCCAAACAAGGCCGATGGGCTGAAACATCGATGTGTATGGTTGAAGAGAATGCCCTGTGTTTCAAAGGGGTCTGGGTGACAGTAATCGACCACAAATGAATGGTCCAAATGAAGCCGATGGTTACAAAGGGGTTACTACAGGGTGAAGACATGTCAACCTCTGAGTCACAAACCTAGCCTTCTGAGAGAGGTGGACCACAAACTTTCACACAATGAAACACCCAACCAGGATCTAGACACGAAGGAGAACCAAAATGAGTTCCAAGCAGCACATTCAAAAAACAACAGTGACAGCGACAACTCAAAGGTAACAGCGAACAGAAATTGGAACCGTAATCCGCCGAAACGTGTCCGAAAACTCAAGACAGTAATCTATGAAGTGGGCAAGGATATGCAAGGACTAAGGTTTTCATTTGATGAGGCGACATTGTCATGTCTTTGGCTCAGAATTTCTCTGTTTACTTTGCGTGTCTACGTAAAATCTTGGAAGACCCAGCCCCATGAGGTCAAGCCCAGGTGGCGCATGGTTGAAATGTCAAGAGATGCAATGCCCAATGTCATGCAATGCTCCAGTTCTAAGTCGGTAACGATCTGGAACACGGATCTCGAGCAGTGGAGGACCCCAAGTAGGCCGTGGGATCCTGGAGGAAGTTGCAATCAAGTCCCGGTTGGGAAATCCCAAGGGGAAGTCCCCTTGGGGAAGTCCCCTTTGGAAGTTGCAAGTTACGTGTCAAAAGGCTGAGGTTGTTCGCATGGCTCGTCCGAGTCTCCCGGTGTCTCCTCTCTGGAGTTCGGATCCAAACCAATGGACCAACCTGCAGTCATTCGAAACGAACAATGTGCCACTGCTGTGCCACAGTGACACACATGTTTGTCCAATGAAGTCCTTAATGAATTGTCCTTAAGACATGTTGAAAGGAACTTCGAAGGAAATGGAAAAAAAAATCAAAAGATTCACATGGAAACTTCATGGATTCATTGCATTTCATAGCTTTCGAAGTATCTTGAAAGTTGACTGCTTTGCTGTGAGATCTCACTGTGCAGCGACCTCTGAGAACGTTTTTGTGGTAGAAAATGTGGTAGTGGCCTTCTTCGCTGTGTGCCTCCATCCAGCGTTACGGCATCCCATTTCACAAAGAACTGTCTGAACCAAATGGGGGGTTCTCAAAATAGGCGGCCAAAAAATGAAAAGGTTACTACATTTTATTACAAAAAATGATGAAACAAGGATTTGGGGGTTCCCTATTTTGAGAAACCACCAAATGTAAACGAAAAGATCCAAAGCCATTCATGAAAATCAATTACAGAGATTCTATATTTAGTTATGAACTTCATGAATCTCTAAATTCATCAGTTGTGTCTATTCTGGAGTAGCATTCATTCCAGTTACCTCACAACTGGCACAATGATTCCTGGACGTCTCCGTGTTTGATCTTTTGGAGCCGACCATTCGTGGTCCATGTCGCGTGCCCACTCCCAAAGTCAGGTGCAAAAAACGTCAGGCAAATGACGGCATCGTTAAAATTTGGCCTTGCGGTACAACTCCTTGCCATTGACCTCCTCCGCCAGTTTTAAGTAGTCACCTCACGAGAGAAATGATGGAATCACACGAGGGTGGGGATGGAAAAACGTGCGAACATGCGCTATCATGCGCTACATGAGTCTAAGTAAAGGCACGGTCAACACTTTCCGGGTAAGCCAGCAGGGAGGGGCCTATACTCTGCAACAACGTTCAGTACCTAGAAACATCTCTGATCATCGATATTTTCGATACGGATCGCGTCCATTGAGATCTTGCAAAGCTGCAAATCACAAAGTTTACAGGTTCTGCAAACAGATCCTACCTAGAACATCCTAGAATATTTTTGCATATATATTTACATATACATAATAGACATACAGTACATATACCATGTAATATATATATATATACGAAACCACCAAGACTTATGTAACCTCGCAAACACCAATTGTTCCAAGGTAATTCCACGTCTGATCTCTTGGCTGCCCGGCCATTCAAAGCTTCGTTGGGGGAGTAACGAACGACGATGTAGGTGTTGCAAACCTTAGGTGGCCACGGTGAGTGCAGCAAATAGCTTGCTAATGTCGAGGCATTGTCAGTTTGTTCATATTGTTTTATTTGGCTTTTACAGTATCAATCAAATTTGCTGGCTTAATATCACTACATAGTCCCAAGGTTGTTCTAAGGCATCAAGCATGATCCATTGACAATCATTATTTACAAACCAACATCCATCAACAAAACAAAGCAATGCATTGCATCATTAAAATTGCAACTGCCATCACAAGAAATTCCACGCAAAGTATTTCATACTTTCTCACATTTCTCAAGCTGTTCCAGGAAAGGTCCTGCACCCACCACTGAAGGTGGCAAAACTACTGGCAATCCAATACTTGCTCTGAGCCAACCGTCAGCCAATTCAGCCAATTGAATCTAATTAAGTAAATTCAACATTTTAAGTTTAAGTGAGAAAAACATACTTTCTCTCAAAATGTCCGTGTCTGAACGTCCGTGTCCACAACATCCAAAACTGAGATGCCACGCTCGCTCTGCTCCACCTCCACCACCGCCGCCACCAGTCTCCATGGCTGGGGGGGGCTGCACGGCTCCGGGGATGGGTGGCATGGCACCGCCCGCGCCGCCACCAGTGGAGTGGTGGGCGCCTGAATGGCGCAGTGCACAGCGGTAGCGGTGATAGAAAGCGATGATCTAAGCGGTGGAGAGCTTCTGACCGAAGAATTTACATTGAACACATTTAAACTAAGAATTAAACAAGAATCTGTGTTTTACGTAAGCAATTCTCTGAATTGTTTTCTCTCAAAGATCTAAGTTTTTTTTGAGAGTTGTGGGAAGACATCCCACCAGCTCGGTGGCTGACTCAATTGCCTGGGCCTAGGTTTTATGCGCGTATAAATGAGTTGTGACGGCTATGAATCATAATATTTCTACGTGAGTGTTTATTAACGTTTGCAATGTGCATGAATAAACGCATATGCACATGGAGATGTTGTCCCTGGGGTACGTAATGCATACATGATTGGATACACATATGTAATCACATCAAATCATAGATATTCATTTATGTGCAGTGTCGAAAAAATCAATTGTAGCAAAAACAATGAAGATGACCTGCATAGACAGACAATAGTCAACAGATAAATAATTAGAAGTATTTTGAATATTTTGATGTATTTACATATATCTATACATATATCTACATGCTATACCCCAGTGAGGGAACCCTTGGACCGACCGGGACCAGAATCGCAACTGGCTTTGACGCTGCAAATGGCCTGTCCCTGCTCCACCTTCGTGGCGAGCAAGTCGAACCCTGAGGCTGGGAGAATCTCGGCCCCATCAATCCCTTCGCGCCCGTTTCCCGCTGGGCGATAGGTATTTCAACGATTGATTGCAAATAGTTGTCAAGACAAATAGATGGATAGAGAGATAGAGAGATAGATAGATAGATAGATAGATAGATAGATAGATAGATAGATAGATAGATACATAGATAGATAGATAGATAGATAGGTAGATAGATAGATAGATAGAGATAAATAGATAGATAGATAGACAGACAGCTAGATAGATAGATAGATAGATAGAGATAGATAGATAGATAGATACAGATAGATAGATAGATAGATAGATAGATTGGTAGATAGGTAGATTAGGTAGATAGATAGAGAGATAGACAGATAGATAGATAGATAAACAGATCGATTGGTAGATAGATAGACAGATAGACAGATAGATAGATAGACAGATAGACAGATAAATAGATAGATAGACAGATAGATAGACAGATGAATAGATAGAAAGATAGATAGATAGATAGATAGATAGATATATAGATAGATAGATAGATAGACAGATAGATAGATATAGATAGATAGAGATAGATAGGTAGATAGATAGATGGATAGATAGATGAATAGATAGGTAGATAAGTACATAGATAGACAGATAAATAGATAGATAAATAGATAGGTAGATAGATAGACACATAAATAGAATGGTAGATAGAAAGACTGATAGATAGATAGATAGATAGACAAATAGACAGATAGATAGATAGGTAAATAGATAGGTAGGTAGATAGACAAACAGATAGATAGATTGGTAGATAAGTAGATTAGGTAGATAGATAGATAGATAGATAGACAGATAGATAGATAGATAAACAGATCGATTGGTAGATAGATAGACAGATAGACAGATAGGTAGATAGATAGACAGATAGATAGATAAGTAGATAGATAAACACAGAAAAAGAATGGCAGATAGAAAGACTGATAGATAGATAGATAGATAGATAGATAAATAGATAGATAGATAGATAATGCCAAAACAAGGCAAAGAGGCACCGAAGCAGCAAGGCTGCTGCTTTTTCCTGCGATCCCCAAGAGCCAAAATGGCTCGATCGCTCGAAGTCAACTGCTGCGACAACTTGGGCTTCACAAGAAGGAATTCTACGTAGCGGCCAATCAGTTACAACCAGTTTCCACATTGCTAACAACTCTTCTTTGGCCGCTACGTCTCAAAGCAACATCGTGGGGTTTGACCAGCCAATTCCTTCTCCTGAACTCTGCCCCTTTCCCACTTTTTGTGAGAGCGTCAGCAAGTTGAAGCTCGCTAGGAACCCACATAAGTTTCGTTTTCAAACCATCACCAACCGTCTGACAAATCTCCCTCAACAAAACAATACTCACAATAGATCCCTTGAAACTCACATGCTGACCGGGCTTATGAACACAATCATAAATAGACTTACAATCGGTAACCATAAACATCGGTTGGATATGCTCCAGCGTAGCATCATCAGCAAAACGCATTGCGTCGCTTCCATGAACCAACTTGGCAATGAGGGCTTGGCAGTATTTACCTTGACTGTGTCCTTGAATCGCTGCATGTGTTTCAGCAGCAAACGAGGAGTCCACCGTTCTTCTAATCGTCGACGATTTCCAGTCAACCACATTGTGGGAAAATTTGCCTTCCACCTTATGATTTCCACGAGCAACGAAACCCAACACACATCCGCGGTGCGAATAAACCAATTTCTTGTCGCTGCTTCCGAGAAGTAAATCGGTGGCCTCTGCTTCGCTGAGTTCTTTGCCCACTGACGAAAACAGTGAGGCATCGTGAAAAATCACCAGATCCCACTGGTGACCTAGGCTTTTCAACTTGATCTCGAACGGGTTATTCTTGAGTTCTTTGACTAGCCGATTAGCCCGTATCAAGTCATCAACCTTCAACTTGGGAATCCTTTTCAACAACTGGTTGGTCTCAAAGGCAGCATCAGCACGGGTTTGGGTACTCAACCACATCAAACTACCAAGGGTTGACCTGTAGTCCGTTATTTCTTCGGGGGTGGCATCCTTCTCTCTCTCTCTCTCTCTCTCTCTCTTCTCCTAGCGGCACTCAAAGGTATCTCTTCCAACCTTCCTTCAGTAAAACCATGTTGGGAAGCCACAATGATCTTCTCACCATCCTCATACCCTCAGTATGTGACACCACCATCTTGTTTTTCAACAAAGCTCCATTTCCGAAATGGTAACCGCTTGTGCAATCTATCAATGGTTTCCTCAGCCTCTTTCGATCCATCACCAGCAACCATAGTATCGTCAACATGGGTGGTCAGTAAACCAATAACTTTGTTGTGTTTTCCCCTAAGTTTTTGAGTCCAGCATTTTTGTTTCTATATACCATGCGTGACCGCAGTATACGGTCACCACTCTCTCTTCTCACTCTCTCGCTCTCCTGTTCAGTCAACATTTCGACCGTTTCATATTTTAACCAGGAATCCCATTCTTTCTGTTCAGCAGCCTGGTACAGATGTTTTTCATGAGCAGGAATTTTATCAAAGGGGATTTCCTTGTCCAACATACGTTTTTGTTTCTGGGTACTCACAGCCAAGACCCCTTTAGCACGCTTGCTTCCACTATTTGAAGGAACATCCCCAAAATCATCCTTACGTTTTCGGGTCGCAAAAATCGTGATCAACACCTTAACAAGTATCTCCGGTAACAGCCTGTGGAGGTTTTGCATCTCAGTCCAATCAACTTCGTTTTCCAACCGCCACCATCTCCCATTACTCATCTTCCCCCAAGTGGTACGATATCTACCTGGTACTTTCCTTTCCGCATAGATTGGGGTCCTAAACGCCACAGCTCGGTGCGCAACCTGAACATCGTTTCCCAGATTATCTTTATGCCAACCAGGAATCAACTCATCAAGCCCCTTAAGGTTTCCCGTCAGTTTATCAGCCGGCATGCATGTCCCAAAATCATCCATGGGGTTTCTTTCAGGGGGCTCATCCTCAACATGTCCACTTCAACCTCTTCAAGACTCTTGTCCTGAATTCCTGGTCCTTGTTGCTTAGTGAGATCCTCATACGTGTCTTCATGATTGGATTTCCTGAACGCAGTTAAAGCCATCTGAGCCTCTGGTAACCCATATTGTTTTTCATCTCCAACCACATTTCTCACATGTTCACTAGCAACAAGAAAACATCGACCACCACACGTAAACCAACAGTTGTCACCTTGATGTCCAACCACAAAACCCGGACCAACCCACGAACTGGCAGGATTCTGTTTCCTACGGACCCGCTTATCCCTCCAAAAGAAAACAAGGTCACCTTTGTTTGGGTATGCTCACGTTCCTACTCCTGCGTTCGAGAGTCCTCAAAAGCAGTGCTTGATGAAACCCAAACGAGCATGATATCTGAACCGAACATGTTTGGCAACATCACTGTTTCCCGCCCCAGCGTCAGGGTGGTAAGCATAAGGATTACCATTACTGTGAAACTCCCCATAAGCCCTTGGTTCACGGCCAAACACAAGATTGTTGGGGGACCAACCATGCTCTCTAACCAGCTCGTTCTTAGCTTGGGCAACTTCTCTGATTGCCCTCTCCATGTCACCCGCACCGCGAACATTCCCATGCCTAATGACTCCTTCCATCATCCGTTTAATGGTTTGTCCATGACGTTCTATCTTTCCAGCTTGCCAATGCGCTGTGCCTGCTACAGGTACAACCGGATTACAACCATCACCAACTAACTTCCAGAACTCCTCACCCCGGAAGCCCCCTTCCATGTCCACTGAAATCCTGCACGGAACTCCATCCCATCTACACCAGAGGTCATCAACCTTTTTACTCAAAGTGAGGGGTTGGCGATCATTGATAATCCCCGCCAAGTGAAATGAGGTAGCCCTATCCAGAATAGATAAAAACCAACGTCCTTTGCCATCCTGGTCACGCAAGCGAAAACAATCCAAACAGATCTCATCACCGAAACGTATCTGCGATGGGGGAATGTGTCCTACCCTATGAGCCTTGGGTCTACGACCATGTTCACAACTCATGCATTTCAACCACTTACAGGCTTCACAGATTTCTTGTTTGGATCCTCCTAGTCTCAAAAACGGTTCGAGATCGCGATTGCTAGGGTGCCCTAAGCTCACATGAAGATGCCGAAGAGAACGTCTAGCAGCTTCATCCAGCTTCCTTCCCGCTGGAACGTCAAAGCTGATGCCCTCTTCACTTAGCCCTCCTTGTGAGTCCTTCGAAGGGTTGGAATCAACCTCCATGCCAACTGGTTCCCCCGGATTATCAACCGCAAAAACAGCTTGCCATTGCTTCATGATCTTATCAATTCTCTTTTCACTCCACCGAAGATCTTGATAACCTTCTTCCCTATGATGTATTCTTCGTTGCAACCTACGCATCATGCCTCGAAGGTATCCAGGATTCTTCCGCTTCATCGTGAGAATGAACCCCTCATGAATAGCCTTAGCAATGAGAGTAGTATACGCTCCAGCATGTTCAGCGATATTCTTTCCCCCCATGCATTGACCGTGTTCGTGATCAGAGCTACTCCCATTGTTACTGCATTGCTTTCCCAACGCATCAACGATTTCCGGGGAGGTCCCAAACCACATGGTAGGTTTCTTCAGAAGTTGTTTGGTTCGAATGTTCCTAATCCCATACTGACACCCGTGACCAACCCTCACATGAACATCAGGATGTTTGAGGATCTGTTGTAATGGCTGTTCATGAAACGCTGCACTTCCAAGTGGATTCTCTCCCGAAGCATCATCCCCGTTGGATAGCTGGATCTCAAAGATTTCCTCGCACAGCATAAGGAAAGGTCGTTCGCGGTTCCTGAGCTTTCTGAGACGTCTTCGAGCTTGAGAATTCGGATAGGCCAGGTTGCTCAAGGGCCCCCACAACTTGCACGGAAAGGAGACCAACACCAACCGAGGTTTATGATCCTTGATAAATTGTAACAAACTAGCCCGTTTATTCTCATCAAAAAGGTCACAACCATACTTCACATCAGTAGGTTCCATTGCATGCCATCCCCATCGACCGAATCGATAGGACACTTCAGCTTGCCCACCAAACACTTCTAGCACATCAGGCCTTTTGGGAAATGCCGTCATACTCCAAACAGCAGGAACAACAGTCACCATCAAAATGCTTTGAACAACCTGTTTCATATTCTGCGCGCCATGCCCTTCTTCATAGCTTTCCGCTTAGCATTGCCACTGATGATGCGATCCCGCACCACATCAGCAGCCAAGGGTTCAGACCTAGAAGGGAATTGCTGCGGCTCTAACGTCTCAGCGCACTCAGTACTGCTGGATGAAGGCATCACATCTCGCCCCCGGGCACGGGGGTCTGCACTCCGGAGATCTGGCGCTGTGCCAGGATCTCCTCCATCTCTTCCTTGGTCACATTCATGTTGAACCGGGGCGCTTCCTCTGCTCCATGGTCGGTCACTTGCTCCCATGAATTGGACAACACGCTTGCCGATGTCCCTGGCCCTCTCTTTCCAATTCTGCTGGATGGCTTCTCCTGGTTCTGCAACTGCTGCACCACCTCGGCAGGCATGTCGTTGTAGGTGAGGGCCAACGTCTCTGAGCAGAGTGGGTAGCGAATGCACCCCAGAAGTCCTTTCTCGTCATCCTGTTTGTCCTCCGCACCATCGACCCTGGCACATGATGCATGTCGGGCATAGCGGGGTCTCCTCGACTTCTTGGGCTTCGGCCTGGCAGTCTGTCACATAGAGGTCCAGCTCCAGAATGAACTGGGACCTCTTCCAACCGCTCCAGCGACGATCCGTTGAGGATCGATGCAGAGCCGGCACCACAATCTCCAAGTACAGCTCGCGCAGGGTCTCGATGTTGGCTTTCTTCCAACCTGGCTGAATCACTGGGCGAGCTTTGCGAGGTTTGATGGAAGCCCAGATCTCCTTCAAGCGAGGAACATCGTGACGGCTCAGCTCTGCAGGAGGAACTGGGCAACGCTCTGCGATCAGCTTGACATAGTCGGCCTTCTTCTGGGGCGCTGTCATTGCTATCTCGGGCACGGTCCAAATCGCGACTGCTAAGCTCGACCAAGTGAGATGGCTGAGGACATCATGGTTGTTGCTTTTAGGACCCGGCTGGAAGGTTTCATCTAGCTTTGGCTCTTGGGGTTCCTCCCGACCGCCCAGTCCCATCTTCCCAGTCCTCACGCACTTCATCAGCAGGACTTCATCTTTGTTCTTCAAAACCTTCTATCCAAGAACTTCATCAGGTCATGGTCGCGGATCCTGGAGTGGGCTCTTTCAAAATTGGCAATCTCGATGCCGACTTGGTCGTTGGAGGTGTTCACAAGCTTCACCGTCGCCTCCAACTTCTTGAACTCCGCGAGGTACATGTTTGCTCCCATCTTCCTCAAGGCGTTCTTGCTAAGGAGCAAAGGCACTGGTTGCTCCACCACGCTGGCCCTGACAACCGCGATGGAAGCACCTCCACGAAGCCCGAGAGGAAAAATCAGGCCATAGGAGGAGTACAGCACTTCCCCAGGCCCAAACCTGAAAGGTTCCTTTTCTCGCACAACCAAGAAGGGGATGTTGAGTTCCCACATCTTGGCAATGTGGTTCTTCGCCCACTTTTCTCCCACGACCGTCTTCGCACAGCAAGTATCCGTCATTGCCAGGCACTCAACACCAGGGAAGTTTGCTGCCGTCATCATGACCTCATAGACCATGTCATCACTGGACTCGCCATCGTCCTCTTCCTCGGGCACCACAAAGCCATTTCCGCCCTCTGTGGCATACACCTTTTTCTCACTCTTGGCATTCTTCTTCTGCTGGGATTCGGCATAGTATGGGCATGATTTGTCGGCATGCCAGTGGCCGAATACCACCTTTCCATGCGCTTTGCAAGCGCTGCAGGCCATCTCCTTTTTCATTGCAGTGATTCTGGCATCGCGTTCACTGCTTGACTCCACAGGCTGGAAACCACGGCCGCGTTCTGCTTGTGACCGTCGCTTCGCAGCTTGTGTTAGCAACACCTGGGCCTCCTGCTCCATGATCAAGGCCTCCTCATCTTCGGGATCACCGGCTTCGGTCTCCTCCTCATCGCCATCCACGATGTTGACACCGTGGCTTTTTCCATTCTTCTGGCCATAGAACTTCTGCTTGGCGGTGTTTGCTGCTCCATCACCGCCATCACGTCCATCTTAGCGGCGAACTGTAGGCACCAGCGCAACTAAGGCTGCCCTCAGTTTTTCGTACTGGTAGCTTCCACCAGCCGCCGCAACCACCTGCTTCCTCAAGTCACTGGAAATGTTGGCCCCATCCAAGAAAAAGAAAGACTTGACCAACCCATCCACATTGGCTCCCACTTCCTCCAAACGCTGCAGCTGAGTGCGAAACTGGGTATCGTGACTCACGAACTCCTCCCCCTTCGCACGTTTGAAGACCTTGAAAAAGTGGTGCAACGTGTTAAAGGTCTGCAAGTGCTCAACTGGTTCTAATTCTTTTTGTAGATGATCCAAGAGGTAGTCTACTCCTCCTGGTTCCCTCAAGCGGCTGACCTCCAAGGTCTGGGTGGCAACCCAGGCTCTACCTTGGAGCTTTTTGACAAGTCTGCCAGCTCTGTACTCTTCGTCGATGCCTGTCGTCGCCAGAAACAGCGACACCCTCCTCCGGTAATCTCGGAGGGGTGTGGCGCCGTCAAAAGACGGCAACACCTCTTTTCCAGTGACTTTCTTCCTGGGGTCCTTCACGCTATCTGTCGATGTGTCTTTCGACGGAGAAGGTCCATTGGACGATGACTCCACCGCATCGCCCGCAACGCTCTGGGTGCCACTCTGAGCACTCACTTCCTCTTCTGCAGTTGTCGGCCCTCCAGTAGATCCATAGGTTCCCGAATGGCTTCCCCAAGATTGTCTCCACCAATCATCACTAGGCCATTCATCCCACGATCCACCACTCGACCACTGCTGGTCGCCTGACCATCGCCAGCTGCTGCCGGACCATGAAGGCTGCTCATGGTTCCTCCAGTGGTCTTGCCAACCACCGTAGTGCTGCTGTTGCCAGCCTTGCTGTCGCCAGTCGCCATCATGCCACTGGTCCGCCGCCTGCTGCCACTCATCTGCCTCCCACCAGGAGGCGCCATGCTGCTGCTGCTGTCCATGGTGCCACTGCCATTGCGCATCGTCCTGGATCATTCTGCTCCGCGCCACCAATGCCAAAACAAGGCAAAGAGGCACCGAAGCAGCAAGGCTGCTGCTTTTTCCTGCGATCCCCAAGAGCCAAAATGGCTCGATCACTCGAAGTCAACTGCTGCGACAACTTGGGCTTCACAAGAAGGAATTCTACGTAGCGGCCAATCAGTTACAACCAGTTTCCACAGATAGATAGATAGATAGATAGATAGATAGATAGACAGACAGATAGATAGATAGATAGACAAATGAATAGATAAATAGATAGATCGGTAGATAGACAGATAGGTAGATAGATTGACAGATAGATAGATAGATAGATAGATAGATAGGTAGATAGATTGACAGATAGATAGATAGATAGATAGATAGATAGATAGATAGGTAGATAGGTAGATAGGTAGATAGGTAGATAGGTAGATTAGGTAGATAGATAGATAGACAAATAGATAGATAGGTAGATAGACAAGATAGAGAGATAGATAGGTCAGGTAGATAGATAGATAGGTAGGTAGATAGATAGGTAGAAAGATAAACAGATAGATAGATAGATAGATAGATAGGTAGATCGGTAGATAGAAAGACAGATAGATAGATAGATAGATAGGTAGATAGACAGATAGATAGATAGGTAGGTAGATAGATAGGTAGAAAGATAGACAGATAGATAGATAGGTAGATAGATAGACAGAAACATAGATAGATAGGTAGATAGGTAGGTAGGTAGATAGGTAGGTAGATGGAGGCACGGAGATAGTGGGTAGGCAGGTAGATTGGGAGGAACGGAGGTCGAAAGACTTGTCTGCGAATGTTTTTACACAATCTATGTACACTGTTCACTAATGGATCTTGCTAAAAGCTAACTGGGCTTCCCAAACAAGCAGTGTTCTGCCATCCGCTTCTCTTCAAACCGCCTGTGGCTTGCAGAAATGATCTGCCGACAGAAACCATCTTCAAAACTCAATTCACATCTGTCCACATCAGTCCACATCCGTCCACATCAGTCCATTTTCTTATACTCCCGTTCCACTCCGTTCCACTGCCTCATTGCTTCCTCTCTGGTCTCTCCTTTTCTCGGTTTATCAAGAACCTGGTCACGGGATTTGTGAGGTAGAGAAAAAACATGAGAAAGTGCTAGGCCCTAGCTAGGCTAGCCAAAGCTTTCCAGGGTTGGCTTTCAAAGAACCCATGCCGCAATCAGCAAATCCATGAACTAACAAGTGGACAAGCAAGTTTTCTTGAGTTAGGCACTGACACTGCAAAGTCACAAACTTAATGAATGCAAGAGCATGGCATGTTTCTCCAATGTAATCACCAAGAGTATTCAAAGTTCTAAGCAGCAATGCACTGCTGAGTCATCCACTTGTTTCTGGTTTCGATTCAGGTGATTTAGGGAATCAGCATGAATTCTCAAACAATTCCGCCTGAATGTTGGCTTGCAAAATTTGCTTTGCAGTGTAACCATCCTGTTCCGGCTGGACTGGATGGATTGGCCCTCAAATGCTGCCTTGGCAAACTGACATGAATGCTTCCGCACTGGGATCGTCCAAGCTAGATATGCTAGAAACCAATTGCACTTTTTTGATAAGCTGTTTTGTTGCTGATTCTCGGCTGCCTCTGCACTACTCAAGGCTGACATTCCTGACTGCTCCCTATGCAGGAGATTTCCTGGACCCGCTAGTGTCCTGGCTCTTCACGCTCGTGTCTGCCCCAGCTTTGAGTAAGATCTCCAAAGCTCTTTCATGAAACTGGTGAGCAGCCTCAAACGGCATTGTAGCAGTCTCTCAAGTGCAACTCTCAAAGTGAGAAGCAGCTAACTGAATTCGAGACTGAGATACTTCGCAGAATCCCTGAGAATCCCGGACAAAATGAATCAAAGCATATTTCCGCCCCTCTGGTCTCATGTCCTTAGGGCTGCAACAGCATTGGAGGATCAGTACGATGCCATTTGGTTTCTGCACCAGTCCTCTCTCACATTGGCACCCTACATTGGGACTGGTACGATTGGTGGTTGGCTGAATCTTGCAGCAAATCCCCATGTGTCTGAGCTCAAAGAGAATCACAACGCTTGTGGTCTCCATTTCGTGGTGCAAAGCAATACCATCCATGCCACGCAGTCGTGTACATGCTGGGATCCCCAGCGACTAATCTGGGATTTCGCTTCAAAGCCTCCTCGACTTCTCCCCATTTCTTTGCCGACTGGGCGCCATATCGGAAACAAATCTCTCCAAAATCACGCCCTCAATGACATTCTTCCATCATGATCCATCATGTTCTTCAAAGTCGCCATCGTGCTGGTCTTCAGCGACACTCTGGACGATTTGAAATGACTTTAAATGATTTGAAGAATGATTCATTCATTTTCATTCATTTTCCAAGGCGTACCAGATTCCAGGTCCCACCTTGGCCATGGACAGCAGTTCATGACACTCTTGAAGATCTAAGCGGTCTTTCTCCTGGAGTTCTTTCTTCACGCAGAAGCGAAGTTCAGTCGCTTCTGAACTAGTGAACTATTTGAAGACTTCCTTTTCTGCCAAAGGAGCCATCTGAACCAAACTCCAAAGACGATGGCAACTGCAACCGCTTCCCGGCCTGCTCTTCAGTCTCACCCTCCAGCCATGGATGGGCGAAGTCCTCCAGATGCTTGGGATTGGTGTTGTAGCAGGCCTGCAAAGCATCTGCAAAGCATTCGAAAATGTCTCCGTCCCTCAAAGGATTCGCATTGAACCTTTCCGTTTACTTAGAAGTGCATCATCCAACAAAACGATATTCACACAAGATCTCTCTGCAGCTGACGGAATTTGGTGCCTTGCCATATTTGCACACCTGCCGGTGACTGGAGCTGCTTCCACCCGACTCGACCTCAGAAAGACTGCGGCTGCCGCGGCTGCTCTTCTCGTCGAAAACGAACCCATTTCGTCGTTGCGAAGGATTCAGACTTTGCATCACTGGATGAGCACCGACGGCCTCACCTGGTTGCCTTTCTCTCAAGTGTCCGTGAAGACTTGGCCACGCCATGAGGGAATGAGATGATGAGATTAACCTTCAAGAACTTAATGAAGTACCTCGTTGGAATCCTGCCACCAATGCCCTTTGCACATTTCAGACGGGAATTTGCAGCATACGTTGCTGCCCTATGCTGTGGCATGCTGCAGTTTTCTATGATTCAACCGTTCAACCCAAGTGTGTAAAATCCATTCTGATTCAATGCTGAGCCCTAGCGCCACAGGGTTTGGTGTCTCTCGCGGGCTCTTGCTCTCCTGGCGTGAGAAACTGGTGCTTTGACTGGACAGTTGGAGCTGGACATGTGCTATGACTGAAATCATCTGAACTCTGAATTCTGAATGTCAAAGCAACATGGAATGGCTCTCGCGGAGATTTGGAGAAACCACAAGGCGCCAGCATGTGGATGCAGCTGCACACTGCGGGCAAACGCTTCAGCGCAGCCAATATGCTGTCTAGTTTTTGTCGAACTATGCGAGTCCACTGAGCTTCTGAGTTTGCAAATGGCGTCTACTTCCCGGTCGGGCGTTCATGCACACGACCGGTTGCTGAAATGCACTCAAGTACAAGTTGAGAAATGCACTTGCTCAAAAAGGACAACCATAACAATTTGAGAAAGGACACAAATGGCACTGGTGTCACAGAAGGTGTGTCAGCATGAAATCGTGGATTTTGCATCTGTTCGACGTATACCGTATAGATGTTGCGTACGTTTGGAATTCCTTCTCCTTTGCCAACCAGTCTGTCAATTACTTGAGGATGAAAAACCGCTGTCATCCATTGTAACCCATCGTAACCCATCATGTTTCCAATGAACAAGGATTCATAAGGATGCATAAGGATTCGTAAACCCTATCATAAGCAAGATGCCCCTATAGAATCTTATAGATACCTATATATAGCAAGCAAGCGTAAGCCGGCCGCAGTGAACAATTCTCAGCCACGATGTCCTCAGTCGTCCGCGACACCGAGGGAGTTTCTGCTGGTCTCGGAGTCTCTGCGACAGGAGTAGCACTCCTGGGGAAAGATCTACACTGCGTCACTGCGATGAAAGAAAATCAAAGCTAAAAACTGCAAAAACTCACAAAAGATTTTTAAAAAATCACAGAGATACGCAAAGAAAGAACAGCACACTGATATTCTACACCGATCTCAAGTAGCTGATAGTAGCTGTAGGTGTGCAAAGATACATTCTGCATCTGAATGTGCACAGATTCACAGTTATCATGGGTTCAGACCCCTGAATTGTTCGTGAACAATCCCACTATGGGGGCAAGCAACCCCGAGCACACAGGCGAATATTCTCGCTTTCGACATGGTCAAGATAATCCGCACCTGAGAATATGAAAACGAAATGGGAGCAGTGTTCGTAGAAGGCGCAGTACGTAGGAGTAGTTGTAGTTTAGTACTAGAATCTCCTGTTTTTCATGGATTTCTTGCATAGTGACATTTCTGTAACATTGGCATACCGAGACTTTGTATGGGTGCAACGTGCAAGATGGCATTATGAGGCCAAGATGGGTCAGAAGATCAGCCAAGATGCACAAACGTGGGTCCGACATGTGGCAGGATGTGGCCAACATAGAGCCCAATGGCCCCATTGCACAACATCTCCCGACATGTGCTGAACACAATGGGTCCCCTTGCCCTCCCAAGAACTTGTCCAAAACTGGGCTGCTGGGGACACCCAAATTCCCAGGCGAGATTTCAGGTCCCATTGGACAGGTCCGCCCCCCACGACTACCAAATTCTGATTTTGTGGGGCAAGTAGTTCACCTTGGCCGGACAGCTGGCTTTTGTAATCACTCTGACTGTAACTCCTGTATCAGGTATGCTATCTGTATGTCCAATTAGCCATGCATGCAAAAGATTCACGCTCACCAAACCTTGACAAAAACGTGCCACAGCTTTCACGAATTGTGAGTTGATGATTAATAGCACATAGATTGTGAAAAAGTATAAGGCATTAAGAAACCACACATGCAGGATTAGGCGAGGTCCAGCAGCTACCACAAACAAGGATGACAAGGATGGCAGCTAATTTCAGTAGAAGCAACAGTGTTGGCAGTAGTGCAGGCCGACCAAAAACTGATCAAGACAAGAAAACAGTACAAAACAACGACAACAAAAATGATAAACAGAATGCATAGAATGCATAAACTACGCCTTGAGACAACTTGGAATGCGCAACATCACCGACGCGAAAAGTCGCTCCGGGGGCGCGTTGTCCCTCCAGGTGTTGGAAGCCTCGGCACCGAGTCCCAGTGGAAAGATGTTGAGACGAAGGTAACTGCGGACTTTGCAAATGATAAACTTTTTTCAAATCTTATATAAACTTTTATACATAAACATATACTTCTATACAACTTTTATATACATATACTTTTATACATACAAGTCATACAAGTATATGTATACTTCTCCATATTGATTACAGACTTGTGGGACCAATTTCACATACTCATTTCTTGTAGCGCTCATACCATGTGTAAAAAAAAATCATGAGGGACCAATACGTTTCACTTGGATGTATGATATATGATGATACATGATATGATTCGGTAGGGAGTCCATGGTCATTGATTCCAAGGGCATTGCTTTTGAGAAATCCTATCGCTTTACACAGTGGCACTATGTGGCACTTACTTTTTCTTTATTTGTGGGTATTGCTTTTGGGAAATCCCATCGCTTCACACAATGAATATATACAAACTTTTGTCCTGCGACGGCGGCTGCAATACTAGTTCATCTAAAGAGCGATGGACTATATTTGGTAAACCCATGTGTTCCTTACTTGTTCCCGAACCTCGTGCTCGTTCTTGAGGGGTACCTTGTTCTCCAATGCCGCCATTTTTTCACTATTAAGTAGATCTGTCTTTGATACACACAGAAAATACTGGGAACTGTAGATTCATCGTGTGTGAATACAAGAAATAAATGGTATGTATGATGTCCATGTATCGTTGGCATCGAAAGATTCAAAGTCCAACATACACTGTCAAGTGGTCGTGGCCACGGTTCCAGCTCCGACTTGAATCTGTTTTAGAACTCTTTCCTCGTCATGTTTTTCTTCTGAAAATGCAGACTTGGTGGACCAAGCGCCATCGATTGCGGTTACAAATGCAGACTCTAAAAGGCACATTATGTATCAGCATCTATAATTACATTGAATTCCTACCTCACTCTTGGGGTGTTCCTACCTCGTTCCGCGAGCTAAATCTGGCTCTGGAAAAGCCACTTCCCCTCGAATACCACTCCGTTCATGTCTAGCTGTCCGTAGTGATTATGAAATTTGTCACAACTAGATGCATTTCTTGTGGCTTCGGCGTTTGTGCGTATGCCACTTTGTACAGAAACCCTCGAGTCAATGACTCACAGAGGCAGAATTACATCCTATACATGGTGTCCATGGCTTCGGCTACATCCATCCAGAAGTAGAGCCGAGTGTAGCTGCGAAGCTCGGGCCCGAAGGTGCTACGTTGAGCCCTCGAGATCAGTTTCAACTTTCCCTCTGGGTAGCCAAACGTTCCTCCTCTCTTTCCCGAAGTTCCCGGGGAAGCTCCCGAGGTTCCCGATGCAGGGATCGTTGACCCACCACTTTTGCCACTTGCCACAGTGCCGCTGCTCGGCACACCAGCACCGCGACTGAGCAACGGAAAATAGACCAAAGACACTTCAACGGATTTCAACATCTCACATCTTCTCATGACTCACCACTTTCAACAATCTCAAAACTTCACAAAAAGCACAGATGGCGTGGCCACGGATATTCCATGCATGTGCCTTGAAACTGGACCTGCGCCACCTTTCTCAGGGTGGGAAAATCCTCAGTTCGAGAGGCCAAAAGCTTGAACGGGAATTACAAAAACCCAACAATGATCAATATGCAACATCAATTTAACATCAATTTAACATCAATTTAACATCAATCCTCGAATAATATCAAACCATATTGAGTGTTCCTAACACCTCAGCCTGGTGATAGTGGTTGTGAATGTCCCTCCCTGCCAATGTGGATGTGTGGCCACCGTTGATCACATGGGATTGGATACAACTCATTATATGTGATTTTTTTTACGTACTGGATCGGAATGTCATTTCCATGGGCATTAGAATCATTGTAACAGCAAGCACGGAGGGAAATTCGGGCATGGTACCACTGGAGGGAGACATGACACAAACACATTCAATTATGCTCACACCTGTTGATATAGTCGATTTCGTCTTACTTGTTTCATTTGGATGAGCGGTTTTGGCACTCTCTTAAACAATGATGAATCTTGATGCAAGTCGATGAAAACAAAGCGCTACATGATCTAAGCGCAACAGAAATTATAGTTCCTATATATCTGTTTCATCTTTTCTCTATCTTTATCTCATTTTCCTTTTGCTTCATTTTACTTCTGCAATTTCCTTCATTTTTTACTTCTTGCTGTTTTCATTCCTGAGATTTGAACGAGCCAAATGATCAGCAGTCCGGAGATGACCTGAGTTGCTGTCACTCGGTATGCTGGTCTTCATTAAGGTCCACATGAATTTAAATGATTAGAATTTGGTCCAAGTCTGGAATTCGGATAAGATTTGATAAGTTGAAAGAATGCTTCTGCACAAGTTCCTGGGTCAGTTGCATGCCGCCTTAGTCGTAGCCAAGTCGCATGTAGCGCCGTATCTACACGGCGGCTTCGTCTTGGAGTCTGGCTCTGGATGCTTCCTCGGCAGCTCACCCAGGGAGGCGGAGAAGCGATACTGCGATGCCGTCCATAGGATTCCATAGGATTCCATAGGATGCCATAGGAATTTGATGCTCATGGCCATGGATGCCCGTGGCCCGTGGATGCCCACTGTACATACTCGGGTGACCTCAGGAATCATTCAGGTTTCGACGCCAGCATCAGGAGAGCTTCATCCACAATGCTCTCAGCTTTCCCTGCAATCAGACGTGGATTCTGATTTCTCTTGGTGAAGTAGTGAGACGCATTCTAGATAGTATGAAAGTTTAAGTATTCAAGTGGTGTGTCAGTGGTATATCAGTGGTGTGCCAAATCCAGACCAATCTGTCACTCTTCTGGAGTTGAAATAATTGTGTGAAGATCTGAATGGCCAGTTTCGGACCAAGTTGAAATCAAGTCACAGCATATTACAGTAAGTTCATTGATCTTTGACATAGGTTGAATGTTCTTGAAAGATTTGGCAGTTGTATTATGTTGTATCAATCTCAAGCAATTCCTTTCC
Source organism: Symbiodinium kawagutii (assembly GCA_009767595.1). Taxonomy (NCBI): domain Eukaryota; class Dinophyceae; order Suessiales; family Symbiodiniaceae; genus Symbiodinium; species Symbiodinium kawagutii. The sequence goes on along the minus strand of VSDK01004732.1, from coordinate 82,191 downwards.
ATCATTTCAGCTGCCAGTGCTCTGAGCAACAGCCTTCTTGAGTTCCATGGTCGAAGCGGGCAGCATGTACCGCATCGCTTAGACCTCAGGACGCTACCCTTGACATTGACATAAACGTGATGCTCCACAGGGTTGTGAAAATTTGTGAAATGTCTCCAAAAGAATTCCAAGATATTCCAAGCGTGATAGATCATCATGTCATGGTCCTTCAAATCATGAAGGAAACACTCGTGTACTTTGAGCATTGGTGAGCCTACTATGCCAGTTTATCACACAAACATGATGTCACAACATGTGCCCTCCATCATCCAAAAAAGTTTGTCTCTTGATGGGAACCGCTTCATTGTGCAATGCACGCGGTGCTGTGGTTCCCCACGTGAACAGGCAGAGCCTTCTGAGCACTTTGGTCGAGGATCCTGCTGACAAGACGCAAACGAACCAAACGAGTATGAAAAGATGCTGCCATTGTTGTTTTGACAAACAAAGGCCGAGAAATCAATTTAAGTACAGAACACTATAAATTTCAAATTTTTGCTGTCGAACACATCAGGCTGCATGAGGATGCGGCTTCGAATTGCTTTCCCATGTTTTCCAATTTATGCGTCTTCGCTTCTTTTCGTTTCATTGCTTTCCCTCTCTTTTCCCTCTCTTTTCCCTCTCTTTTCCCAATCTTTCCTTCCCTCTCCTTCCCTATCTTTCCCTATGACTTGCAAGGCCCCGCTCTCCTCGCCCCTCAGGGCTTTTTCGCAGGCGGTTGCGAAGTCGTCCCTGCGGCCAGTGATGATCACCTGCTTCACGGTGCTCAAACTCGAAGCGTATCGCCGGAGCACGCTGCCGAAACCTCAGAGACCAACCTCAAAGGAAAAATTTCAAGATATTCAAGTACATACATCTATCTATTAGTGTTCTTTTACAAATTGAGATAATACATATCCATATATATATATATCAATGAATTTGATGAATCTATTTATGTAGATCGGCCTTGCTGATTTTTGCATTTCAATCGTTTTTGTGAGGACATCTGAAGGGTGCATGTCGGCAAGCAGTTTCCGACTAGGATTGTCAGAATGAAAAAGATGAAAACAGAGTTAGACAAGCTAGAATTCATATAGAATATCATAAAACTAAATTGTAATATATATATATATATATGTAGAATGTATTCAAACTTCAGTCTGACAAAGGCGACATCTTGGCACCCGTGCAGCCACCAATGACCCAGGGGTCGTTCCCGAATACACCACAGCCAACATCAGGCACCACAATGACTTCAGCTTCCAAGACCTACCAATCTAAGCCATGACTTCAGCTTCAATCCGATTTTCATAAGGGAATCACCAGCACAAAGATGCACAAAGATACACGAAGATCCACAAAGATTCACAGAGTAATTTCTGCACAAGCCCCACAACGTCAAAGAGAACCAGGGGTATACATGTTAAATCATGTTCACCAGTTCATTGTATGTCTTCACCATCAAACACCCTAAGCAACGCAATAGTGCGTCACACCTGCACTGCGGCAAGAATTGCAGCCTCACAGCAATCACCGAAGTCACTGTGAGGTTTCAGATTTTTCAGGAGAGGATTGACCTGCTCTTTGATGCTTCGATGGGAGTGTGCGAGTCAAAATCAACCGATGGTCTTCGCTGTCAATTTGCAGTACACAGTGCATCACAGTGATCTTCGCTTTCTTCGCCTCAAGTTTTGCTCTGGTTTGGTGCAGGTACTCTGTGGGCTGTTCAGGACTATCCAAAGGACTGTCTCGAACACGATGGTTTCGGTTGAACCTGAGGCACTCAGCTGACATCCAATCGTTCCAAGTCCCTAAGCAGAACTAAGAGACTAGACAAATCAACATAAATCATATGTATATATATATATATATAGAAATTATATTTATATCTAAGTACTATGAATCATATTGTTTATACATAGAAATATGCGTACTTCACACATTTTGTATATGTGATAAATCATGTACACTGTGCACTGTATATCCATGCCATTTTATGCCCACTAGTCTTAAGTCTTTGAAAAGGACCATTCCAGCAAGCCATAGCTCGACTGCTTCAACCAGTGGCAAAACTTTTCCTTAAAACTCTTCTGCAACAGTATGTAAACATGTTTCGAAAGTTTCAAAATATGTCTAAGTTCTTCTTTGTGAAATGTGAATTTATGTGTTCTTTCTTAAGAAAAGCTGTTCCTTCAGAGCTCGGGCATTGACATCGCCACTGAGACCACTCCCGGAAGCTCCGTCGCAGCGTTCAGGAATCCATAGCCAGCATCTGCGTTCAGCGAAGAGGACCCAAGGAATATCAAGGAATCCCGTTCAGATTACAACCATCGTCAGAGTCTTCGTCAAATCCCTTGGGATGCTGGACAATTGAATGTCGACATAGCCCTGCAAACCCTCTGACAATCATGTTGATGAAATTCCTGTCAAGGATTTGGGAAACTCTCTCTTGCCAGTAGTTGTATCAGGGTCGTTTTCAAAACAATATGGTATGCAACTTTGAACGCCCAAAGAAAACAAGTACAGTAGAGACCTGCTAAATGTGCTTATTCATTTGTTCGTCCAGGTCGACACCACATCATAAAACCAGGTTACTGTAATGCAATGCACCTTGATGCTTCAATGTTCAACCTATCCAGTCAAAGGCCAGAGCTCTTTTTGTGTTGTCTTGGCCCAGTATCACCGTCCTCGTTTCAGTTTCAGGACTTCTCAACTCCCCCATCAGCTTTGCAGCGTGGCTTTTTGATGCACGATTGCGCCCCTCCTATTCGCCTCTTTACTACTTGGTTTCATGCTCGCTCCTTTCTCCTCAGACCTACTTCAAGATCTTGAAGCAACACCAAGCAACGGGACTTGTCATCTACGGCCAAGTCTCCAAAAAGTCAACTAAGGACATTCCAAACCAGATTGGAAGATTGTTGGCCAACCATGCGTTGCAACGCAAATGGCACACATCACTTATTTTGTTGTACTTGTATGTATTCAGGCCATACTTGCATAATGACGAGGTTTCCTGATGAGGAGAAAGGTTTTCTGCTGCCTTTCCGACCTTTCGGACTTTTCGCTTTTGGAGCACTTCGGGGTATTCCAATTTTCACCGGGATCGGCTCTCAATGGTTGCCGATACCCTTGAGCCCCTTGCCACCGCCCTTCTTAGAGATGACTTGCTCTCTGAACTGATCGATGGACTCTCCTGCGCTGCAAGAATGTCGGGATCGAATATTCACATCCGGTCATGTTGGTGCAGTTTTTGCAATGTTACGACAAGAGATATGCAAAGTACAGGATCAAAATATGTTCCATGCTTTTCCAATCTCCAATACACAGATTCAATAGATCTAAAACACCGAAGCTGTTCAAGGTTATTCAATGGCTCCGAAACAGAATGTCCCTTCCAGTTGCTTGGAGACTCAGTAAGATGAGTGACCAGAAGTCCGAGCGCAAACACACTGAGACTTCCTGCCCTCATGCCGATTTCTTGACCCAGAATGACTCAAATTGATCAAACGAGAGCAAGAGATTACAAGAGCATCATCAAACAGAATTCTGCATAATCTTGCAATCAAAAGGTGCGAGATGAAATGGGATCCATGTGGAAGTCCTTGGCTTTCCACCAGCCCAACCCAACGCACGCCTTCCCTTCGCTTCTTCATGGGAGGTGTCATGAAGTCAGGCCGCTTCGTGCCCAGCTCTTTCTCACCGTGTGCGTTAACGCAGTTACCCAAAAACATGCCTGGACAGGTGAAGTCGGATTCGGAAGTGCTTTCCAGCTCGAAAGAGCTTATGTTTGAAATGTTGTGATGACTTCTCGTCATTCTAGTTTTCATGATATATAAAGTTATATAATTGAGCCAAGGGACAGTTTCCAGTTGTCCAGAACTTACAAATTCTGGTCTTCACTCGGCCGCACACCACAAGCTCGACAGTGCCCAACTCTTTCTCACCATGCGCATAGGGGCAGGCGCGACCCAGCACACAATCTTGACCATTTTTCCATTTGTTGCACAACTCCTTAGCTGTGGCAGCGTTCAAAGTCACTCAGCTAAAGGCCTAGAAAGAAGAAAGTCAAGAGGCCCCTGAGCAATATTATGATGATCACGATGTCATAGATTCAAAATCAGGAGACTAGAGACAGTCTGACAACCTTTTCATGGGTTTAAATGTATGTTTCATGTACCACGTCCGGCATTCAACAAGAGGTCACTGAAGCCACTACCACGAGTGGCATTTTGCAAGGAAAGTGTCCTTCTTCTTTTTCAACCGCACATCCGGAGCACTATCCTCCACCTTCCTTGGTTGACACATCCCGCAATGGAAAACGTTCCAAAAAGCTTGGCGACTGGGCGCACAGAATCTTCATACTCGCTCACGTCGCTACACTGAAAGACAGGACAAAGATTTGGTGCGAAACGCATCGCTTCAAAGCATGCTCAAACGGCTTCAACTTCTCTCTGGCTAGAATCTTCAAACAAGAACTTCACCAATGAAATTTCTACACAATAATATATATATATATATATCATACTGAACTATCAGATCTTGTTCTCTAAAAATCACCGAAAACCCTTGGTGCCCAGCGTCTGCTGCTCAGCCAAGGCATTAGTTTCTTTCACTTCGACTCGTGGCAAATCTGGGGAGGCCGGATGCAACTCCTCCAAGCTATGCGCATATGTACACCTCGCTGAGCAGACTGTAAGGTCACAGTTCCTGACTCTCTGCAAACCACTCTCCGCCATTTCAGGAAACCATCTGGGGAATCTCTTTGCTCTCTTTGTGTTCAGCTGTGGCTTCATATGCTTCAATCAACAGATTCCAAGACTATACTGTGCCGCCAAGGAACTCTTGACCTCGCCAGCATTGGTCGGTCTTGAAGTGCTTGCACATGCGGAGTGGTCGATAGCCATCTTTGAATCGCTCTGGCTGATTACTCTGGTAATATCCTCAGCTATGAGCAGAAGGGTTTCACTTTTCAAGCAACCCACAACACCAAGGGGTGAATAACTTGCCTTGCAAAAAATATCCTCTGGTCATCTCAGGTCATCTCAGGTTCATAATACGTCCATAGTCCCTCAATGTCTCTCATCTGCTGTGACAAGAAACCGCTTTTCTGCAGCTTCTCCATTTCATGTGCTTTCATCGCCTCGTAGAATTGTGACTGCTGCCTCAGCTGAAGCCGAGGCTTTTTGCATGACTGCCAAAGGGTCTTTTGCAAAGAGAAGATAAAACTCAAGTCTTGGCAGTCTGGTATCCTTTCAATGGTCCAATGATGTCCAGGGAAATGGTGAGGTTAAGCGTTGTCGCATCTGACCCCGTTGGCACTGCATCCCAGGAACGCTTGCTGAGCCTCACTGGCCGCAGACATAGCAGCCAGCACTGCTTCACGCTGTTCGGGCGACATAGCCCTTGGCTTCGCTTGGCTTCGCTTCCGATGTCTATGACCATCTGTGTCAACAACTTTGAAACGCCTATTACTCGATGGTTGAGACGCTTGACTGTCGTCGAGGATTCCGTCCACGTAACCAACGTTGGGTAACTGCAAACCGCACAAAGCGACGGGATCGTTGCCTTAAAGTATGACTCCAACTATGGACCAGCCATTTCTCACCCTATGGGCTGGCTGCTGCACCACTTTCAACATCCCCCAAAAGATCCAGAACCATCGACGCATCGACCCAAACCCCTAGATCCTCATTGACTGAAAAATAGTGCCAAATGACCCTTGTGCCAGAACCTCGTACCAAATGTTGGTTCGTCTTGAGTTTCACAATCCCCCTTTTGTAGCGCAAACATGTGCATAAAGTTATTGTCAATTTTCGGATACAAACTTTGGAATGACTAGGTAGAACCACATAGAATATACATATACATATAAGAATCTGTAAGATCTATCCATATGAATCAATATGTCTTATAAATGTATAAATGATGCAACAGCCAACGGCTCTTGTTGCGAAGAATCTTTCTCTTTAATTTGCATCTTTATTTTTTTTCATGCTTAATCTGTCCCTTTCTTTGTCTTTCTCCTTTCCCCTATGAATCAATTTTCTTTCTCCTTTCTCCTTCTTTCCCTTTTCAATCTTTCTCCTTTACTTTCTCTTTCTTTCTCTTTCTTTCTCTTTTCAATTTTCTTCTTTCCGATTCGTTACCGAGGTGCTCCAAAGCTGCTTGCTGCGCCTGTGCCGCTTCCTGCGCAGCTTGCAGCTCACGAGCTGCTTGCGCCAAAGCTTCCTGCAACGCGGCGCCATCTTTCAGGAAACCAAAAAGGATTTGGGACATTTTTAAGGACTAAGACTAAGACATTTTTAAGGACATCTTACAGAAATTGAAAGGATTTTAAAAAATCAAACGAAATCATCCGGAATCCTTAAGGACAATTTTGAGTAGGGACGTCCTACTAATCGTTAGCACCGCGACCGCTGAAACACCTCATCTGTAGAGAAAATTGTGTGAAAGTTCTATCATCTATATATATCTCCGCGTATGTTGAGAGGTTCCGGCATTGATACCGCAAAAATTCCGGTTCTGCTGCTGAGCATCCTGTTGCGCTTCCACTGCTCCTGGGGCACATGTCACTTCTGCAAGCTTCGGTGAAACCCAGACTGGGGCCTGACAAAATTACGGGTCACATGTTCAGATCAAACTTGTATCAGAAATAGCATTCCGTTGGTGTTTAAACATATGTGTAAAAATCATCCATCAAGTGCAAAGTTCATGTAACCAACACGTGACTGCTACAGTTGCACTCATCTTCTCACAAGAATTCAGCAGTCATTCTGCATCATTCTGTTCTTTTTTTGGGGTTTCAATTTTCATTCGCGGAAGCGACCCAGAACCAGCCCCTGGCCCGGCTCCTTTTTGGGATGGGTCCATATAGCCTGATGATCCCATGCCCATCTGTTGCATCATTTGAAGCATTTCCTCAGCACCGGAAAAAATGCCGTATCAAGGGTGGACTGTAAGAGAATTCCTTCGAGGCTTTCTTGAAGAAAATTTTTTCAACCTGTTTTTCCTTAAGTCCTCTCCTTCTCCTTCCCTTTCAAGGTGAACGGGATGAAAATAGCGATGAAGGTGCAGTAAAATAAAATTCAGGATACCCAATGATGCAGCGTTGCAGCTCCTACTTCGAACCGCATGGAACCCATGAGGCAAGTGCCAGTAGCAGCATAGCCACAAAGGGGCACGGAATAACAAATAGCTACTGAGAAATCATAGTGGAAATATCTGTTGAGATGTTCATCCGCCGAACAAATGATGATTGTCACAACGCTTGCGGATGATGAGCGCATGTCCCTGATAAGTGCATATCCCATCATGTATTGAGGGAACTTCGCAGAATTGGGTGGTGAAATTTACTGATCTCATTTGATTTCCCATTAATAAGTGCCCCGTGGTTGGTTCCTTGGGTGTCCAAGTGGCCGGTGACGCGCCGGCTGCCGCCATGGCCTGTGCCGCTGGCAGTCCCATGTTGGGCATCGCCTTCAGTTGCTCGTGGCGGCTGTTGAACGCAGGGGCTGAATTGATCACCTAAAACTCTTGACACATTCTTGATGGGTAAAATCTATTTGTAGCATATAGTTAAATATATAGTAATGAATACAATTGAGTATGATCATTATTATGATTGTTTTTGTATGTATATATACATACACATAACGCTGCAACTTTAGCATATATATATAGATATATATATATATATGCATATTCATGTACTGTACATTCTAATTGCAGCAATCATTTTGCTTGGCCGGACCTGGACAAGCTTTATCAGCACTGACTGAACGGACTTCCGTCCGTGGGGTGTACCGATTTCGTCAACCTGAATATGGATTGGAAACACCAAAACACGCAGGCCGTTTACTGTACTGGGGATGTCTTCTGCATAAAAATGTTCTTTTGAAAATATAAGATAATAGCATGGCCATAAAAAAAACACACCATAAGCAAGTAAGTCTGTAAGCATGTAAGTATGTAAGTATGCAAGAATGCAAATATGCAAGTATGCAAGTATGTTCGTATGAAAGTATGCAAATATGTAAGTATGAAGGTACCTAAGTACGAAAGTACGTAAGTACGAAAGTACGTAAGTACGTAAGTACGTCAGTACGTAGGTACCTAAGCACGTAAGTACGTAAGCATGTAAGCATGTAAGCATGTAAGCATGTAAGTATGTAACTATGTATGTATGTATGTATGTATGTATGTATGTATGAATGTCTGTGTATGTATGTCTGTGTATGTATGTCTGTGTATGTATGTATGTGTATGTATGTATGTGTATGTATGTGTATGTATGTGTATGTATGTGTATGTATGTGTATGTATGTGTATGTATGTGTATGTATGTGTATGTGTGTGTGTATGTATGTGTATGTATGTGTATGTATGTGGATGTATGTGTATGTATGTGTATGTATGTGTATGTATGTGTATGTATGTGTGTGTATGTGTGCGTATGTGTGTATATGTGTGTGTATGTGTGTATATGTGTGTGTGTATGTGTGTGTATGTGTGTATATGTGTGTATGTATGTATGTATGTATGTATGTATGTATGTATGTATGTATATGTATGTATGTCTGTGTATGTATGTATGTGTATGTGTATGTATGTGTATGTATGTGTATGTATGTATGGTTTTGTATGTATGTATGTTTTTGTATATATGTATGTATGTATGTATGTTTTTGTATATATGTATGTATGTATGTATGTTTTTGTATATATGTATGTATGTATGTATGTTTTTGTATATATGTATGTATGTATGTATGTTTTTGTATATATGTATGTATGTATGTATGTTTTTGTATATATGTATGTATGTATGTATGTTTTTGTATATATGTATGTATGTATGTATGTTTTTGTATATATGTATGTATGTATGTATGTTTTTGTATATATGTATGTATGTATGTATGTTTTTGTATATATGTATGTATGTATGTATGTTTTTGTATATATGTATGTATGTATGTATGTTTTTGTATATATGTATGTATGTATGTATGTTTTTGTATATATGTATGTATGTATGTATGTTTTTGTATATATGTATGTATGTATGTATGTTTTTGTATATATGTATGTATGTATGTATGTTTTTGTATATATGTATGTATGTATGTATGTTTTTGTATATATGTATGTATGTATGTATGTTTTTGTATATATGTATGTATGTATGTATGTTTTTGTATATATGTATGTATGTATGTATGTTTTTGTATATATGTATGTATGTATGTATGTTTTTGTATATATGTATGTATGTATGTATGTTTTTGTATATATGTATGTATGTATGTATGTTTTTGTATATATGTATGTATGTATGTATGTTTTTGTATATATGTATGTATGTATGTATGTTTTTGTATATATGTATGTATGTATGTATGTTTTTGTATATATGTATGTATGTATGTATGTTTTTGTATATATGTATGTATGTATGTATGTTTTTGTATATATGTATGTATGTATGTATGTTTTTGTATATATGTATGTATGTATGTATGTTTTTGTATATATGTATGTATGTATGTATGTTTTTGTATATATGTATGTATGTATGTATGTTTTTGTATATATGTATGTATGTATGTATGTTTTTGTATATATGTATGTATGTATGTATGTTTTTGTATATATGTATGTATGTATGTATGTTTTTGTATATATGTATGTATGTATGTATGTACGTATGTATGTATGTATGTTTGTATGTTTGTATGTATAGGATTCGCTCCGCTATTTCCTCTGTGATGGACAAATTCTTGTTGAGACATACTGTCGGGACGACTGTCATTGTGTGCTGGTTGTTACATACTGCTGCTGGTTACAACCTATATATATATATTTCGGTAGGGACCTATGTTTCTTGGCGATGACTTTTATGAAATGCGGGTTCCTTCCTATAACTTTCAGCTTTTACACCACCGGGATCAGAGGGACAAGGAATCTGTCCGCCGAGCTGCGGCGGAAGATGCAGTCGAGGATGCGACGTTGAGCAAATTGCTGGAAGCATCCATTTTCCTTGGAGACATCTGGAGACATCTGAGTTTCAGCGGCCGCCAAAGAAAGCATTAATTTAAAGTCAAGTTAAACCGGAAAACTAAAAGTTTCTCCAAATCTGTTCTCACTGCTGTTGCGCCATTTGAAGAAAGTGAATAGTGATATCAGGAGCCTTTCTCCTGTTTTTTTCATTTTCTGATCTTACATCACCTGAGGCCAATATGGGAAAAATCTCAGAAATCACCGAAAGCATGGTCAACTGCAAGCCCAAAGAGGCTAAATTATCGTAGACTCAAACAGGCTGGGACTTCGCCAAGCATCTGTTTGTTGGCCAAGGCGGCCGGTAGAGAAGATTTTGCATCTTTCTTGGGTTCACAGCCACCGCAGGGACCACAGCCACCACAGCCTCCACAGCCACCGCAACCTCCGCAACCTCCTCCGGGGGGTGGAAACATTGGCATATCTGACGGGGCTGACCCGCCGGACTCCATTCCCATCTTTTGCATCAGAGTCATCTCAAACTGCTGTTGCCTCAGCTCCACAGGCTTCTCGAGAGTTTTTGGGAGATACATTATGAATATTTATGAATACCATGAGGGGAAAGGAATGGAAAGGACGAAAACTTCCATCAACTTCTCCAGGACACATTTGAAGAAGCATTTTCTGCTGCTCCTGCATTTCAGGCGGAGCCTTGGCCATGTTCTGCTTGATGGAGCTTTGCATCTGCTTCAGCATCATGAGCATCATCATGGGATTAGGTCCTGCTCCCTCCTCCTCGCTCGAGTCATCATCCGAGTCATCATCGTCGTCATCCTTGGGAGGTCCTGTCATAGCTGACTTGGCCTCGGTGCAGCAATGTGAGTCACATGCTTTCGGCAAAGTGGCAGAAGTGTTACTGAGCATTTCAACGCAACGTTGCGTTTAGAGCATCCAAGAGCTGTATTCTTCATTTGGATTTGGATCATCTACATTCTGTCAGCGGATGGTTGACAGGAGCACAACAAAGTCATCCCAATCCCATAGAAAAAAATTGTTCATGTGTTTTCGATGTTTTTTTCTTCTTTCTTCTTGTTTCTTCGCTAAGTTTCTGGGATGTTCGCCTTCGGTGGAGGAGCTCCAGATTTCACTGGGATTGGTGGCGATTCCTGGCATCGGTGGGAAGCCTGGGGCACCAGGCATGCCTGGCATGCCACAAGGGCCACCTGGCATCCCGCAGCCTGGAAGACCGGGAGGAGGGCCTCCCATTGGAGGCATGGGCAAACCCATTGGAAGGCCGCCACCAGGGCCGGTGCCAAACTTGGGAGGAATCATCTTGGGAGGGCCGTCAGGCTTCAAGGACATGATGGCCTGGCAGAGTCTTTCACGTGAAGCATATGGCTTCTTTAGACAATTTGATTTAGATGGGAAGTGAAATGAGAACCGCTGGCCGACCTACAGATATATGTCATTGCTGCGTCAATCACGCCACCAAACATATACCAAGCTAACAAAATCTAAGAAATATGTAAAACGCGAGGCCTCTTGCCATACAGGTGTCATACATGCTACGTTTGGAGGTGCATAACTGGACATGACATCTGCGACGTGAAACAACCTGCCAGAGGCATAATTCTCTGAACAAAATGGTTCTATGATGTTCTATGCCTATGGTTCTATATGTTCACCTATGCTTCTATATGATGTCTATATGTTCTATGGGGTCATTAAATCCTTTCACGTTCCTTCCATGCCTGCAGCGTGGAGACGGGCCACACGTTTCTCACAGAGGTGACTACCCGTGTTCAAACAAATCCAAACACAGCCTGCTCCAATGCAGCTTTCTTGTCGTTGTCTTCGCCTGTAACGACTGGTCAAGGGGGGACTTGCCAATGGGTGTGATGAGCAAAGTCTAAAGCATCATGAATGTTTCTTTTGTTTTTTCATGAAGCTTGTACTGAATGACCTTTCGTGCATACCAAAACATATAAATCACGTTTGAATCCTTTGAAGCTCTCTACATGGCTGTCTCTAGACTTCTCACCATCTACAGGCATCCCAGAATTACTCAAACGCCTCCATCCTCCTCTTTCTTTTCATCGCTCATCAAAGCTCTTGCAGCTTTTTGCCACAACGAAGTGGGAATTTGTGGAGTTGACCTAAGGCATTGAAGGCATTGGGGCCTTTGGGCTTGGGGACGGAGCTGCACTGATTGCTACACTTCCCAGTGCTGCCGAACCCTCAAGTCCACCAATGTCCACCCATTTCCAAGCGTAAAATACGCGGGGCAATTCCCAAAGCCGTACCAAGCCGCCATCCAAGTGTTTTTGCAGCTGAACCGAAACAGTATTACTTGGACACAATTCGACACCCCAAAAAATAAGCAAGATAGACTGTCCCCTTAATCAAAGACTCCGACCACCTCCACCATATCCTGACAGCCAAGGAGCATGATTGCGGCCAGAGTCCTTTAAGCGGTGAAACGTTCAGAAAGCTGCTACCGGCCGGATAACTTCTTCTGCACAGAAAGTACAGTTATTTACAGGCTTCTGGTGCTTATTCTCACCGATGTGGTCGCCGCCTATTGACGACCACAAAGGAGAGAGCCTGTTTTGACCCAAAAATGGCTTCGAGAGCAAAGCTCAAAGGTGAAAGTTGGATCACATTGGTACCTCCCCAAGCTCGATTGCCCAATACCATGGAATGCCCTGGATGTGAAGTTTTGAAGATGCTCAAGCTGTTAGTACAGTCACACTTTGAAACAGGCTGTGCAGCGTTGCGCAGACTGGGAAAGCAGAAGTGCACTGGGTCTTCTTCTAACCTTCAGATGCTGTTGGTGCTGCAGAGGTTCCCACCTGTACATTCCCGGAAGACTTGCACTGCAGGGGAGATGATACACCTGAGGCCATCGCCATACCACAGAAGTCCTTCCTCCAAAAAGAAATGTTTCGTCATGTTCAATCGATGAAATGATTGAAATAGGATCTGAGCGAATGCAAATCATGGGAATATGTGTGTACAAATAGCAACGTGATATGATGATATGATGTGTACTTGTCCTGTCGGTATTTCCCACAGGTTGTGTGGGGTAGTAGACTTGAGAGCTGCAAATCGTGTCCGAGATTTGAACGAGGCAAGTTACCGAGAACCAGAAAGCCAGTTGTTGCCGCGATCAGAAGCTGCTCCCATCTGCTCCCCGGATTCCCACCGCACCCCATCACAGGTACATGCTGTCGATATCCAGGAAAGCCTCCTGGGCAGAGTTGGCGGATGATGCTGGTTATCTACGGTTCTCTGAGCCATCTTCATGATGTTTCTCTCTTTGCAGAGTTGGTGCTTGAAATTATTGAAATAGATTCGGATTGAAGTACTTGAAGTAACTATAATTACTTCATTGACAATTCCTCATGTTTGAAATTAGACAACGTATATACCGTGAACGTCAATGTGCATACTGGGTGCAAATAAAGCGACTTGAGGTGGTAGAGGCAGAGACAACGGTTTGCCTTCAATTTCACAAGCAAGACCTTTTACACCCCATGTTTTAAATCAGCAGCATAGGTGTTGAATGATTCTGGCTCTACTGGTTCTTGCGGGCGCTGTCATTGAAGTTGCAGTGGTAGTGGCAGAAGTTGTGGAACATACATATATCTTCCATTGCCATTGTTGTTATACTCTGCTCCTTTGTTTCTAGTCGTACTCTCTTTTTTGGTCTTCTCTCGTCACAATTCAAAAACCCCAATTAAAGTTGCCAAGAAGTGCCGGCATTTGTTCAAACACAAATGCAAGAAACCATGTGCATGCCTCACGTCTAACAACGCACCTCCCATGGTTGGAACGATAACTACATAGCAGGATTCAACTCTAGACTCTAAACACCATTCTGGTCAATGCACGCAACTCCATTGAATCAATCGTTTCATATCTTCTCGAGATAGACCTGAGCTATTGAACTTGGCCGAAATCAAACAATCCCGTTTCCATTCAATTCTGGTCCCCTTTCGGTCCCCTTGAAGCGTCCTTTAATTGGTTCGACTGATGCAAGCGATTGGTACAAGGTCGAACTGATACACCATGCCTGGCAAACGTGACAGCTTGAAACAAAGCACACTTCGTTGGAACTCGACCCTTTATCAGAAGTCTCTTAGATTGAGAATTTTGGAAATTTAGTAATTAGATAGGAATTTGGTTTACATTCTGATTTCCAAAAACTCAATAAATCTAAAGCGATCTAAAGTGATATTTGGGCTCACCTGACTGGCAATGCTCAAACGATTCTCAAACGATTTACTCACGTTGCTTTGGGATGGCCCACAAGTTGCCGATCCCGATCTTCAAGTGGCTCAAGAAATTGGATGAACCACGAAGAACCAAAGGGAACCGCCCATTGATGGCAAATGGTGTCAGCGTTTTCTAATCTCCCGCGGTCTGGGTGCTTCCATTGGTGTCTTGGCGGCCTCCTCCAGTGCATGGCGGCCGCCAGTGGTGGACCCTCCACCAACCTCAAGAAGAGCTTTCCACAGCACTGCAAAAACGTAGCGATGCAAACAGTTTGTTCTAAACTTTCTAATCCAAGTACATAGAACAGACTACAACATTGCACTCAAAATCTATTTAGAAGAATCCAACAAACGACAAACATGAAAGTGCAACCGATATCCACGCAAGGCCGTGCTGTGCACAAAATCAGCAGCATCTCTGGGCGACTAAGTCAATTAGCTGTGCAAATGCGAGATGTCACATCTGGAGATGTCAAATGCGATGTCGAGTCATGCCTTCATTCCACCCCCAACGGCCTGGTATGCAGAGGCTGCATTCACAGCTACGACCTTTGCGCCCTGGGCCACCATGAAGGCCGCCACCTCACATGAACCGTCTGCAGTGACTCGCAGGGAGATGACAAAAGGCCAAAACCACTAATTGAATCACATCACACATATCACACATATCACACATATCACACAACATCCATATCATTTCATGAATTACAATATCAATCAACATCTCATAACATCTTGTTTGCTTGGCTGCTGCAATGGTTGCTTGCCGGAGCTGACATATGTTTGCAACCTCAGAGCTAAGTCCCAAAGACTTGCATTGAGGAGCCTCAAATCCTCAATTTAGTTGCTCTGATCTGCATCCAGGAACAAAATCATGCCACGGCAGGATGAGATCTTTGCCTCTCGTCATTTCCAAGAGCCGCTGCAGCTTGAAACTTCATTCGCCCCGGCCTCCATCACAGTCTCACCTTCGGGCTTTGGATCTTCTTTCATTAGGTCCTCAGCGCGTCACAATTTCATCGAAGAGGAACACATGCGAACACAATTCATGCGAGAAAAGCGCCGAAAAGCGCCTCGACGCGCTTTAATTCAAAGAGGATTAACCTCAGGCGCTCGTGAAGTCAGAGACTTCTGTCGCTCACTCTGCAGTGGGGCTTGGGGAACCCAACTGAATCAATGATGATTTCGGGATTCATAAACACCAACTGCTATACACAAACATCATGTTAAGAGCAGCATCCCTTATGGTATGGCTGACACATAGGAAATAGTCATTTTCGAAGTTCCATATAATATGAAGGCAAACAACATTCCACAACCACTTTGAACAAGACTTGCAGAAGCAAATGGCATGAAAGAATGTACCTGCCGACTTCAGCCTGAGAGTGGCCCTACATGGCCCTACCGTGTGTTTGCGCAGCAGGCCCTGAGCAGGATACGCTTCTTCCTCTTCCTCGTTGGCGTTGGTGCCAGTGGAACCGCCAATAAAGACCTCAGTGAGCCAGGTGCAACACATGATAGAAATCGCTTTCGGAAAATCGTGTGAAGTACCATTGCCATACCATTGCCATACCATTGCCATACCATTGCCATAGGCTGCCTACATTGGCCCACCACGTTTTGTGCTCCAAATCTTCCAATGCAACGTTGACCTGCCAGCCTCCCGAAGCCCCCTATCCCTCGCCTGAGTCCCTGCAAGCATCTTCTCGGCATCGAGATTGATCTCCTGTGGCTCCGCTGTCGTTTGTACAGGATCCGGCGGAAAGTCGCTGGATGTCACTGGTCAAATTTGAATCAGAACGGCAAAGATTGCAAAAAGGAAGCACATCCAGTCAGCTCGGTCCTTACTTTCTACTGCAAATGTCTTGGCATAAACCTTAAGAAAACGGGCCAAAGACAAGGACGAAGATCGTGAGGACTTCACACATTCAGGTTGCACAAAGCATCCGGTGGCAATTGCACCAAGCATCAACTATGAGCACACCTATGCATCCCTTGAGGTCTTCTTCAATGAGAAATTCAATACATCCACTTGGCAAAAGCAGTGGCTACAACACCCCTGGAAATTTGGCAGGCGCCAGGACTGTGGATTCCACCACCCAATCGCTTGGATCCCATACCGCCCTCTGTGTGAACATGAAGGCCTTGCAATGTCTGAAAATCCATGAAAGAGCTATGAATCCCAATGGATTGGCTCAGTGCGTAGGAATCACGACCTGTCATGACCTGTCCATTGAAATTGGGCATTGCACTCTTACCACCACAGTTTGGTGCAGTTCGAGCCGCCTTCCTGCGAGTTCCTTGTAGATGTGCACTTTACACTTGCGACAAATTTATTTGAATTCAACATGTTTTGCGTTCACGTCTTTGATCAGTCTGTACAGGCCAACGGCAACAATGGATCGTTAGCAACGAAGTGATCGAATCCATTCGAATCCAATCCAAACACCTGGAGATTCCATGCATGGCGTCCATGTCTTTACGTCCTACAAGTAGAATCGATCCAATGATTTCAATAATGGCTGATGGCATCTGATTGCTGACATCGGTGCATCCCTGTGCATCACCCTTGAACCCTTCATCCGCATGCCTCGAGGCGCCAAAGTCGTGCATCTTGATCATTGTCCCTGGATCAGGTTGCTGGTAGCTTTCTAAGGTTGCTTTTCAAGGCGTGGCAAAGGCAAGTGGCAAGGCTCCCGATGTCCCACCTACGACACCACGAGTAGCCCTCCTTCCTCATGGGGATGCGGCCACGCTGGTTGTCAATGGCGAAGACCCCTAAGGCCTTGCTCACCTGTGGGGAAGAAGAGGCTCAAAAGAATGGAAAATATGTATATATATATATATATATATATATGCAATTATGATTTTATCATATAGAAATATATGCATCATAAATAAATATAGATATATCATAAAATACAATATTCAGACAATGAAGGTAATCAAAAAAAGTTTCATAGAGAAACTCCGAGTTACGGATCCAAAAATAGAGAAGAAAAAAAGAAGAGAAAGTAGAGAAGAGAAAAGTAGAGAAGAGAAAAGTAGAGAAGAGAAGAGAAGAGAAGAGAAGGGAAAAGAAGAGAAGAGAAGAGAAGAGAAGAAAAGAGAAAAGAGAAAAGAAGAGAAGAGAAGAGAAAAGAAGAGAAGAGAAGAGAAGAGAAAAGAAGAGAAGAGAAGAGAAGGGAAGAGAAGAGAAGAGAAGGGAAGCGAAGGGAAGAGAAGAGAAGAGAAAAGAAGAGAAGAGAAGAGAAGTGAAGACAAGAGAAAGTGGGATCTTGCTTTTGTGTGGCAGGCACGCTTTGAGAACATGAAGCTTTGCTGGACTCGCTTGTCGCACTGTAACTGCTGTGCCAAAAGTAGCTTAGAGAAGAGATTCCGTGGCCCTGTGCGGAGATCGTACGTGTTGGATCGCTAAAATTGTAGCGCGGTGCAAATTTGAAGGTTAGGAAGGTCACGAAAAATTTTGAAATCTCGTGGAATCGTGCTCCTTGGGTCGCTTTTTTGTAGGTCGGTTCGGACGTCATGGCCGAAGTGTCGTCGAAAATCATCGAAAATCTTCGCGGTGGCCTTGGCTGTGTGACATCTTGGTTTTGTGTGGCAGGCATGGCACTTTGAGCACATGGAGCCATCCTCCACATACTTTCCGAAATGCAAATGGCACGTCAGCTGATCATCAGATGTCTTGCAATCGTGACTTTGTGTGGCAGGCGTGGTACTTTGAGTACGTGAAGACATCCTCCGCATACTTTCCGCAATGCAAATAGAACATCAGCTGATCATCGGATGTCTTGCAATCGTGACTTTGTGTGGCAGGCGTGGTACTTTGAGGACATGGAGACATCCTCCACATGCTTTCCGCAATGTAAATAGACCATCAGCTGTTCATCAGATGTCTTGCAATCGTGACTTTGCCTGCTTCTGGCTGCTTCTGGCTGCTTCTGGCTACTGCTGGCTACTTCTGGCTGCTTTCAGATGTCTTGCAATCTTGGCTTTGCCTGCTTCTGGTTTTCCTTCTGGCTGCTTTTGGCTGCTTCTGGCTGCTTCTGGCTGCTTCCGGCTGCTTTTGGCTGCTTCTGGCTGCTTCTGGCTGCTTCTGGCTGCTTCCGGCTGCTTTTGGCTGCTTCTGGCTGCTTCTGCCTGCTTGTGGGTGCTTCTTGCTGCTTCTGGCTGCCTCTCGCTGTTTCTCGCTGCTCGTTGTAGTACTTTGTAGTACTTTGTAATACTTTGCACTGCCTTGTACTACCTTGCAGTGCCCTGTAATACTTTGCAATACTTTGTAATATCTTGTAATACCTTGTAGTACCTCGTAGTACGTTGTACTACCTTGTAGTACCTTGTAGTATCTTGTAGTACCTTGTAGTGCGTTGTAATGATTTTGCTCTGGTATGTTGTGTCTTGGTACGTTTTGCTCTGGTACGTTTTGTCTTGGCCGTTGTGCTCTGGTATGTTTTGTCTTCGTACGTTTTGTCTTGGCATGTTTTGTCTTGGTAAGTTTTGTTTTGTCTTGGCACGTTGTGCTCTGGTACGTTTTGCCTTGGCACCTTGTGCTCTGGTACGTTTTGTCTTGGTACGTTTTGTCTTGTTACATTTTGTCTTGGTACGTTTGTTCTGGTACATTTTGTTCTGGTACGTTTTGTCTTAGTACGTTTTGTTGTGGGTTCAGAGAAGACCGCAGAAACATTTGCGCCAGCACGCCAAGACGACAACACATAGCCTGCGGCAAAGCTGCGAGCAAGCACTGTCGCCACACTCCTAAAGCATTCCCCGCATCCTATAGGCCGACGATCCCTTCTTATCGGAGACTTCCGCCCCCGCCTCGTGCGGGCTCTACTTGTAATATGAATTTTAATCAATTCTCCAACTCCAGCATCAAGTGAGATGTGTGAGAAAATGTGAGGTCATATTGGAAGTGGGTGGAAGTGGACACGGAACAAAATAGCACATACATCCAGATGAGGAGATTGGAATCACAAACAACTCAATATAGACTCAACTGGCTTCGTAACTGTTCGTCAACTGGGCCCAGGGTGATCGCTATTTTGGAACACAAAACATCACCATTCCAAAATGCCTTGGTCCTGCCTTACCACTCAGTGTGTCACGCAAAGAGTCCTCCATGGGACCTGACAGGGTCATTTCCAGAGTCTTGCTTGAAATAACAAAATATCCTAACACTCTGTGGCTTTGCAATGACAGTATGTGACATCACTCAGAAATACGCATTTCACCACGAAGAAACAACTTTTGAAAGACGACATAACACATCGCTATATATCGCTACTATGGATTCTCCCTGTGAAGCCACGGAGCTGTGGCAATGCGGAGCTGTGGCAATGGCTGCTGCATGCTGCCCTGGCGCCTTTAGCACAAAGCTCCACCTTCAAATCCTTCATTTGCAGCTGCTGCTTGGCACTGAGCTGTGCCAGGGCCAAGGCGACCTCGAGGAAACATTCGGGGCGACAGCCCCTCAACCGCTTTGAGCTTTGACGGAGCGACTTCACTTTTGACTTCTGCCCCTTCTGCCCCTTCTGCCCTCCAAAGTCTTCCAAAGTCTTCCAAAGTCTTCTTGCTGGCAAGGCGCCGCACTCCAGAGCGGTTGAGGCATCAAGGCTCGTTTCACTGTAGTACCGATCTTTGCCACCAGCGGCAAAGGCACCAGCCGCAGAGCTGGCAGGGAAATGGATATTCGTGGATCGCATTTGGGGAGTTGGTTCACAGTTTGTCCCATGCGATGTCCCAAAAGCTGCAATTTGTGGCGGTGCTTTCAGTTTCATCCCGATAAGGTTCTACTTCCTTCACTTCCTTGCAATTCCTTTCCCCTCCTGGGCCTACCACTTTTGCACATCTTCCCACAGTTCCCACCTGTATATTTCCCATCCTGCAGGAAAGCTTCGAGCACTGCCCGGTAGGCCTGCGCCAACGGCTGAAGAAAAGCTCGTCATTGAGAAATGAACAAATTTCAGATGCCCGAATCTATATATTTATTTACAGTATGTAGTCTGAATTCTAAGAATGAATTGAATTTCGAATTGCGCAGAGATGCATCTGTGTAGTGCTCATGAGTTGTTGCTGTTGCGAAACCCCTGAGGGAAGCTTTGAGGCAGTATCCAAGAAAATGATGGTGACTTCAATGCTCCAAGCCATCTGCAACATGTATGGGTTTATGGGAAGTCTTTCATATGTCGGGTTTAATCTTTCTTCTCAGCTTTCTCTTCCTAGGCTTTCTTTTCTAATGCTTTCTCTTCCTGGCCTGGCTGAGAGCTGCCAGAAGGTCTGGAAGGCTGTTGGCCTGGCGAGGGGCGTTGATCAATGCAAGGTGAAGAGGGGAGACGGCCATGGCAAGTTGAGAGATCAGATCAGTTCCAGGCTCCAAAAGAGATCATGGCAAGGCACGACAATCAACAGTACTGCTCTTATCTGCCCTTCATGATGCTCTTGATAATAATGCTCTTCTCCAATCATTTTTTGTCTTACCTTTTTTTGTTTGGCAAGTACCACTGTTTGGTGCCATCTGATCATCAATACCATCAAAACCATAGCCATATCTTGCTGTCGCTGGGCCTGGTTGCACTCTGCAGGGCTGGCTTCCTGATGCGCCATAAACAAGTGAAAACAACATAAAACTAGACGACGGTTGGCCCGAGAGCGAAAAAAGCGATGTTATAGCAGCCTCAAGTATACGAAGCAAAAATAATAACGGATCGATTTACAGATGCAGCGAAAATGATGGTGAAGATGATGGTGATGATAATGAAGTAGGAGAAAATGATGGGAAGGTTGCGATGATGAAGCGTACCGGCGCAAAACGCACCACAACTTAACGTACCAGCGCAAAAAGTACCAGAGCAAAACCTACCAAGACAAAACGTACCAAGACCAAACGTACCACAGCAAAACGTACCAAGTCAAAACGTACCAGACAGCAAAACATACCAGAGCAAAACGCACCACAACCTAAGGTCCAAGACAAAGCGCGCCACATCAAAACGTACCAGCACAAAACGTACCAGAGCAAAACGTACCACAGCAAAACGCACCAGACAGCAAAACGTATCAAGACAAAACGTACCAAGACCAAACGCACCATAGCAAAACGTACCAAATCAAAACCTACCACAGCAAAACCTACCAGAGATTGAAAAGTACCACAACTTAACCCACCAGCGCAAAACGTACCAGCGCAAAACGTACCAAGACAAAACGTACCAAGACCAAACGTACCGCAGCAAAACGTCCCAAATCAAAACGTACCACAGCAACACGTACTAAGACAAAACCTACCACACCGCAAAACGTACCAAATCGAAACGTACCAAACCAAAATGTACCAGCGCAAAACGTACCAGCGCAAAACGTACCAAGACTCAGACAGCAAAACGTACCAAGACAAAACGTACCAAGGCCAAACCTACCACAGCACAACGTCCCAAATCAAAACGTAAACACAGCAAAACGTACCAAGACAAAACGTACCGCACCGCATAACGTACCGAATCAAAACGTACCAGCGCAAAACGTACCAGAGCAAAACGTACCACAGCAAAACGTACCACAGCAAAACGTACCACAGCAAAACGTACCAAGACAAAACGTACCAA
>VSDK01004732.1:23241-59497 GCA_009767595.1 Symbiodinium kawagutii | reverse complement strand
GTCCGGCGGCACCACCCCGGCCTTAGAGAGAAGAAGAAAGAAGAGCGAGAGAGAGAAAGATCTGCAGATGTCAGCGTTTGAAGATCTAGATCTGCAGACGTCAGTTGTGAAGGTCTAGATCTGCAGATGTGAGGTTGTGGAGATCTAGATCTGCAGATGTGAGGTTGTGGAGATCTAGATCTGCAGATGTGAGGTTGTGGAGATCTAGATCTGCAGATGTGAGTTGTGAAGATCTAGATCTGCAGATGTGAGTTGTGAAGATCTAGATCTGCAGATGTGAGTTGTGAAGATCTAGATCTGCAGATGTGAAAGTTTGAAGATCTAGATCTGCAGACGTCAGTTGTGAAGGTCTAGATCTGCAGATGTGAGGTTGTGGAGATCTAGATCTGCAGATGTGAGTTGTGAAGATCTAGATCTGCAGATGTGAGTTGTGAAGATCTAGATCTGCAGATGTGAGTTGTGAAGATCTAGATCTGCAGATGTGAGTTGTGAAGATCTAGATCTGCAGATGTGAGTTGTGAAGATCTAGATCTGCAGATGTGAGTTGTGAAGATCTAGATCTGCAGATGTGAGTTGTGGAGATCTAGATCTGCAGATGTGAGGTTGTGGAGATCTAGATCTGCAGATGTGAGGTTGTGGAGATCTAGATCTGCAGATGTGAGGTTGTGGAGATCTAGATCTGCAGATGTGAGTTGTGAAGATCTAGATCTGCAGATGTGAGTTGTGAAGATCTAGATCTGCAGATGTGAGTTGTGAAGATCTAGATCTGCAGATGTGAGGTTGTGGAGATCTAGATCTGCAGGTGTGAGGTTGAGAAGATCTAGATCTGCAGATGTTGATGATGCTGATGTGATGATGTACAGATGTTGATGATGCTGATGTGATGATGTGCAGATGTTGATGATGCTGATGTGATGATGTACAGATGTTGATATACAGCTGATTTTTTACGAAGAACCCTTCGCAGACGCTCTCGGGAAATAAGGGAAAACAATGGAAAATCAAGGGAAAATAAGGGAACACAAGGGAAAGATGTTGGCAGAACAACTCAGCTGTTCCAAAGACCGCCGGTTGCTCTACTCTCTTTGCTGCGCTCACTGCTGTAGGAATCAAATATCATCACAGTATCTTGCAAACCCAGAATTTCATTTTGGCGTTTGTACATGCGGATTTCTGAAAGATCGCCGTCAAATGTGACAGTTCGATTCTTCCGTTGGAAAACCATGAATCTTACTGCGGCATGAGGCTACATGGCTGACCAAGGAACCAAGGCAGCACCCAAGATCTTGACACCACCTGCGTTGTCAAGAGCCATAGAATCATGGTCTAGTCGTCGTCAAAAATGAAACCGAATTCTGATTCTAAAAATACATAGAATTCTACAGGAGTCTATATAGATGTTCCTTGAATCTTTGAGAATCGCCAGAAACAACCTACATACTCCCTGGATCAGCAAACTGAAGTTTCTGATCAGGTCACAAAGATTGGAGTTAGTTGAACTTGGAACCAATTCATTCAAAACACACAAAAATTGGAAGTTGAAGAAAGAAAAGTTCGAAAGTTTGGAAGTTGAAGTGCAAATCCTTGGAGTCGTAACCTTCTCGCGATCCAAGCTTCACCTTGGTGGGCGCTGATTCAGCTTCTCTCGTTGCAAGTGGGTGCTGAGCCGTGCTGAGTCTCCCAACCGGAAGCATTCCAGGCTCTAGAGGCTTGCCATCCTGAGAAAAATCAAAATTCATTTTTTTCTAAGAATCTCTCACTGACTTTCTATAAATAGAAATCTCATGTCTTGCAATTACCAAGTAGGCTTCAAGAAAACAACAGTTGTCTCTGTTTACAAAATCTTACAAAGCTCAAAGGTCATCCTCAAAAAGTCACTCATTGCGATGACTTGGTGAGTTTTCAGTGAAATCGCAGGTCTGAACCAACAAAAAATTGTGTTGGAGATCTCCCGAAATTGATGAGAGAACTGGCCACGTGGCCACTTGATGCCACTTGCATCTCATGAGGCACTCAGCACTGGGCCTGCTCGACGCTAAAGCGCTCCAGCAATGGATGCACAAAGTCTTCCATGAGAATGTCATCTTCCTCCAAAGAAAACATGAGTTAACTCAATCTTTCTCATCAACTGTGCCAGTGTTCTACAACGAGTAACTAGCACTTCCAGAGACAACATGAGAGAAAACAGAAACAACATCAAACAAGAGACGCACTTTCAGAGACACACAAACAGGAAGGACAAAAACGATCAAAGACGATCAAAGACTCCAACATCAGCAGGATCAACAGACACGTCCTCTTCAAGACTAGTTTTCTTTGGATCTTTGGCTGGAACTGCGCCATCTCGATGTGCCGACCTTTGACCGTGAAATCATCTTCAAACCCGGATCCACATCGCCAGCTGAGGAATGTCTCATCCTATTCTTGAACCAAATGGGGTAAGGCTTGTTGGATGATGTTGGCGTTTATTTGCAGCGAATGCCACATGCCGCTGGAAATCCATGATTTGAGGATCCCAAAAAAGCAATTACTTGCTACTCAAATCTAAATCTCGACAAAATCTAACGTCACTTTCGATGCCAAGAAGATCCATTGAGCAAAAAACTAGAAGTGTTCCACACTCACAAAATCTCACTAATGAAGGGTGGAGAACCCACGGGGGCCGGGAAGACAAAATTTAGAGCGTCCACGATTTAGTTTCCAAGCGGCTCTACCAGCGTCGCTTCCACTGGGCCAGCCTGCCAGTGTGACACTTTGGGTCTAGATGTCTGGATACGCATGAAGATGATTCTGACGATTATATGATGTGTCTAGATGGAGCATGTAGATTAGATAGGATGGAAGTGAGCAGGCTTGAAATCTCCTTTCTGCGTCGGATGATTGGAGATCATAACCAGTGTGTATAAACAAGGCATGGGTGCAAGTTGGCCTACGCACTGCTACTTTAATCACTAGAACCACCTTGAACCTTTGCATGCATGTCATCTTATATACAGATGGTGACTGTAGTCAGGGCGCAAAGCACAAACCTGAAAAAGGCAGTCACTATCACTGTAAATGATGGACGGCATTGTTGTTACTGATGCGTAGGAACATCGACCCCTTCGCAATTCTTGCTAATCTCTTGCTTCTTCAATCAACTCGACCCCTAATCAACACATCTTCAGCACGATTAAGCGCAATGCCTCATCCAGCTTGATTCGATCCAACAAGCCACTCTTCAGGGTGTCCTGAATACAAAGCAATGCAACAACAAAATGGACCCATTCATTGAATCATTGATTCAATGTGCCCATTCTTTCAGGATCATTTCATTCATGAAATTTGTTATCATCATTCAATATATCATTCACTTCAAGACCCACGCGTTCTTGGTAGCAACAGTCTCCTCAAACGACATCTTGACCCCAGAGGAAGTCGGTGGGAAGCGCAGCCTCAAAGGAGTTCTCATGTTTGAAGCAACATCCCAGACTTATATCGTGCAAGTCTTGAGTGTTTGACCTGTGCAAGTTGATGACCCAACTTTGAGGCTCCGAGCATCTCTCATCTTTGTATTTCATGAACTTCTTTCCCTTCTTACACATATTGTACTATCATATCTAGTGTTTGCTCAGAAAATCTCAGAATCACACAAGCTGATGAATCTTCTGCTGATGACACCCAAGCAGGGAACAATGTGATATTCAATTATATCCAACAATATTCAGTGATAATGTTTCATCTGTTTGCTTGTTCGAATATGTTCTGCTTAGTCCCCACAGTGATCTGAATGCAATCTTCAGAATCACAACATCGGAAGTTAGGCTCGCGTCAAACGTATCCCCGCTTTTCCCATTAAAACGACAGCACAGCTGAGATCCAAACCAACGTAGAAACTCTTCGTACTGCACCATGCCGTCTCCGTTGATGTCAACGCTACTGGCATTTGGAAGGCAGCGCCATGTCAAAAGCGCCATGTCAGAAGATCTTCAATTCAAACTCAGTAAGTAGAACCTTCTAAGACATGATTTGTATATATGTTTAATTTCTAAGATTGTATGATCTAGTACGTTTAATTTCTTTACTCCCAGGACCTACTAAGGAGATCTGAGGTTCGCTCCTTACGAGGTGAGAAAGCTCCTCATCATCTGCTGCTGGACACGCCTGGCTCCACGTGTCAGGTGTAATGCAAAGGCCCCAGCTGGAGCCTGGTAATCCATTTTGACATTGAAAGCCAACTTTTAGGCTTGGACTTTTTCGGTATTCTTCCAAAGCCTAAAAGTTGGCCTTTCAGGATGAGTTACGATGGTTTGATATGTTGTGTCATCCCGAATCAAGGTGTTGAATGCGTAATCAATGTTTGTCAACGACTCTGTCCTGAATAGATCTGAATAGTATAGGTATAGAGTGATAATTATGGATTGTGAATACATGTCCAAGGTATCTTTCCATCCCAACACACTGCACGTTCTATGTGTGGATGTCCGTACCTATGTCTTGTGGAATCTTGTGCAAATGTTACTTCTCCGAAGGCCAAGGTCCGTGGAGTTTTGGAGAGAGTGTGTTCTTGTTTTTCAAGTTTTGATTACTTTTGAATGGTTCTCATCTTTGCTGAGTGTATTATCGGTGTCCGAGTCACCCGAAAAGTACTGCACTATTCCACTATGCTGGATGAATTTCTAGAGCTGACATATCTTCTTTTCTTCAATGTTCCTTGATGTTCCTTGTTTTGTTGGTCATTTGCTGCTTGATGTCTGACGTCTAGCAGCCCATACTACGACAAAAATATGACCATCTGAATGTTGGTTTCAGCGTTTGTTGACTCCCTGTGTTTTGTCCAACAACTCTGCACCTCTCTGCACCTCTCACCTTCCCGGGGCTCGGGCTAGGAGATGCTACGGGATCAACGCACCTCCTTCAGTATCGCTTCTAGCTCCGAGCGAGCTACACCTCCCTCGCCTGAGAATGGCTCGCAACACCATGTCCCATCACAGATGAAAAACACCAACGCGAAACGATAAATACAGAAGGATTGATGAATGAATGTGCCATGGACTCATTGAAGCAGGGAAGCAGAGTTCGAAGAAGAGTGATGCGAAGACGCCCAAATGATTCCTTTTCTGGACCTTACCTACCTCACTGTTGAGATCAAAATCCTCCGAGCAGGAGGGTTTTGCAGCTCCTTACATCTTGATTGTGCCACCGAAGAAGACTCAGGGCTTTCAATTGCCAGTATGATCCACAGAAAAGAGGGAAAATATGGGAAAATGCAATAAAGCATAACAGCCATGGTACTTAGAGTTGGACTTAAGTGACTTAAGTTTGTGAATTTCGGTGTTCTTAATTTTTTTCGACTTGTCTTCACAGCAGTGCCTTCCGTGTCGGACTGACGGCACAGCTGCATGGCCTTGTCTAAGACC
This sequence comes from Symbiodinium kawagutii, assembly GCA_009767595.1. Lineage (NCBI taxonomy): Eukaryota > Dinophyceae > Suessiales > Symbiodiniaceae > Symbiodinium > Symbiodinium kawagutii. The sequence goes on along the minus strand of VSDK01004732.1, from coordinate 54,098 downwards.
TGGAGAGCGCATGAGAAAAGTGACGTTACTGTTGGAAGGACGAGGAAGTGGACTTTGCAAAACGAGAAATTCGAGAAAGAAACTTGAGAAATCTTTTCTACATGAAAAACTTCGAAAAATTACACAACTTCTTTCCCTTTCTTTTTACCGTAGAAAGAAACTTCTTCTATGGTATTTCTTTCGAAGTTTCATGAGTTTCACCTACAGTTCCTGGGTCAGGACACATCATGAGTTTCAGCTGCGCACCTCCGGATCCATGGTAGCACTTGGCACAAGCCTTTGTGTCTGGCTGACTCACAAGCTACAAAGTTTAGACTTTCAGCGAATTACATCACTTTGCATAGCTGATTCACAGAAGTAATTCGTAGTATTTCATAGCAAATTAAGTATATAACTAGTTGACAACAAAAGAAGTAGATTTACTACATGCAATATCTTGGGAGGAAGTTCCATGAAGTTCATAGAGTAAAAGTCCGTGGCCTTCTCAAGGCTTCTCGGAGGCTAAGTCGACAACAATGCTGTTTTCCCAGAAAGTTGAAACTATTCAAAACCAGTCTGCTTCAACTTCTTGGGTTCTTCACATCTTTGACTTTCTGGACAGCTTCTTTCTCCTCAATCTTCAATTCTATAACCCGCATATGCCCTGTAATCCCGAGTCTTTCTTGCAGCTGTCCCCATTCTCTTTGTAGAGTTTTGCAATCCCAACCAAGCGATTATTCCAACCTGAAATATCCTTGAAACCAGGAAAGAATAGACAAGGCGCACACCAACTGATATGCTTCGCTACCTGCGATTTAATCTGATGAAAATAAGATGAAATAAGTGCTGCAATTGCACTATACCGAAAATAAAATTCATCACCAACCAGCAACGGCAATCAGATCATAACTCCGGCCTCGATGCCTTCAATGGCTCAGTGGCTTTCCAAACGGCCAATCGGCTGATTGATTAATTGTTTCGAACAACTAGCATGACTTCTCAGTGAGTTGCAAACTGTTCAAGCGCACTTATAGGATATGTAGGTGACATGTAAAGGAATGCTTTGAAATTGGGACAGATTGGAACATGTAAATGATTTGAAAGGTCCAATTTTGATCAGTCAGCGTCTCCGATCTTTGACGTTGACCAATTGTCTTGAGAGGACCGTTCAGCGTCCAAATCATCCATATTAGATTCAATGCCTAGCAACGCCCAGCATATCACTTTTCTTGAATGCAAGGCTGGCCATCACAAAAGCCCATCTGCAGTCAGGCGAGAGGTTCTGAATTGAATGAATGGACGTGCTTCAACAAAGGAAGTCCATGGGTGTTCCCTGATGTATGGAAGATTTCCTTTATCGAAGCAAAAGCAAAATGAAATGCCTAACAAATTGATTCCATCCTTTTTGCTGTCTCGTGCTAAGTTTGCATTTCGCCCCCCTGTGGCTTCACGCTTTGTGCGCCGACTGGACCACTCCTTACCCTTCAGCTCTGCAAAGCACATGAATCCTGGAAACCTCTACGAGGGGAAGGGTGAGCAGTGTCCCTGACCTACAAACGCTGTTCAAATAATGTGACATTCACATCGAATGCCCTGGAACCGAGATCTTTACACACCCACACACCCCAACTACGGGTCTGGTGAGCAAGCAGCAGCTGAACATGTATTTGATGCACATCAAACCTTCAATTGACTTCTGTGATTTCTTGAAATTGTCAACAACTGAAATCTCATGATTCAGTGTCAATGTAGTGGCTGCTTGACGAGAACTTATGACAACTGGGTCAACTAAAACCAAACAGATCAGACAGTTGAGCTTCCTGTGCCGAGGATCACAGGAGCTGGTTGCTCCTGTCCGTCGGATTTAAGCCCCATGACCCTGTGGTCAGGTTTGAGCCCCTTGGCCCTGTTTAAATTGAGCTAAGCAGCAAGACGTTCCTCCATGACAGGGCTACTAAAGGTGACAAGACTCAGGATTTCCTTCACACTTTGCAGATCTTAGCAGCCCATGTCTATTTGTTGCTTCCTACTGGCGCTTCACGCGTGGGATGGGCTGACAGCGTCAGGACTGCAAAAAGCTGCGCCTGATGCAGAAGCCATCTGTCAGAATCTGAAATCGAAATCTAAGCTCTCACAAAGCACCCATACATTGAAGAGGTACAAAGAGGCTACATAGGTCAAAGTTCTATGTCTAGCGTCAATGCTCCAGTCTTTCCATGTCTTTCCATTTCCCTCCAACCGGTTTCCACAAGGATCTCCTTCGCTGGAGTCCCTTGCAGCGAATTTAGGGCAGCCTCAGGTGCCGGGTTGAGGTGGACGTTGAAGCAGCAAGAGGCTTGTTGACACTGCCAGAATGAAACAAATGAAAAATGCATAAAATGCCGAAATGTCTGCACATGTGGTCTCATTCTTGCAGTAAATGCACAAATGGCATGCGCAAAACATTCCCCAAATCTAGGTTGGAGGCAACTTTTCGTCCCTACATTTTACATACCAAGTGCTCCTGGATAATCCCCCTGTAAATGATGTTGATCCGTTGTGACATTGGCACAAGGCTCGACAAGGCTCCACAACGCTCCACAAGGCTCCACAAGGTTCCATGGCCGAATGATTCAAGTTCTTTCTTGGCTAAAGATCTGCACCCGAGCAACGGAAAGCGAGCTTGGGCATTCATTGCAACAGTTTGGGCCACGCTTTGACCTTCGATCGGACGGCACTGGCACAGGCAAGACACTTATGAAAATCAAGAAAATGGCATTCTTCCTGAGTTTCATTTCTGAATGCCACTGAAGAATTCCACTCGGACCATCCACCGGTACCGATATCCACCGGGCAATCGATTCCCAAGTCCATGAGACAAAGGAACATCACCCAAATACACACGCACACAGGCAGATGCTAAACTGCTGTGTCAATGATTTATGTCACCCAGCACTGTCTGTGGTCCGATAAAAACCTCTCCAGCTACACACCGCATTGCCCCCCGCCACTCGGGTAAGAGTGATGATGTCACATGTTCGGCGTCAACTAGGTCTTGCAATCAGCATGTAGGTATTTCATGGTCTTTCAATGTCTTTCATTTTCTTTGCTAAACATGTCTAAACGAAATGTTTGAAGTGCGGCGCTGAGGGAGTTGCTGGGAGCCATCACCTCGGCGCGACACTTTCCACCGCCATGTGTGGCATCTGTGGAAGCGACGCTTTCAAGGAACACCAGTGGTTTCATCGAATCAGTGGAATCCTATGGAATGAACAACAACTCATGCTAATGGAATCCTATGGAATCCTATGGAATCCCATGGAATCCTATGGAATCCTATGGAATCCTATGGAATCCCATGGAATCCTCATGCTGATGGCAGTTCAAACCCCGGTTCTGGTGGCACCATGGGGCCACCTGTCGATGCCACTGTGGTACCATGTAAAACCTCCGGTTCGGACTAGTCACGGGGGCTGAGTGTGAGAGAAAAGGCTCGAAATTCTCTAAGACTATGGGCGACCCCCAAAGAGAGGCAACTCACTGAGGCAGTGTAGGAGTTGCCTGAGGTTGAACTCTAGTTCCTGTCACTCGCTGGGTCCACGGACAGGCATCACTCTTGTGCCAGGCACAATGGTGTGAGGGTGCGGCAGCATGCCCAGTCTGGCCGGTGCGGAATGGTCAACGATAACGAGCTTGTCTGCTTGGAAGAGTATTTACTTGTCACTTGCAGTATCCAAAGTCCATCTACTTATCACTTACTACCGTATCCAAAGCGGCTTCTCTCCAAACAAAACCAAATAGCTGAATGAACAGATTTCAGACGGCCCTGAATCGCTGGCTCAAATGTGCATGCCTACGAAAAGTGGATCTGTGAAGAGACAGCACATTATTGCAAACTGCGATGTTTGGTGGCAAAGTCCGAGTTGAGAGTCTTTTTGTGAATATATTGCCAAAAAGCAACATTGACAAGGTCGTCAGTTCAAAAAAAACTGGGATGTTTAATTTATCATCACCTTTACAAGTCTTGGGTATGCCACTACCCTCCGGCTTCTCAATCTTTTGGGAAGGAAGAGACAGAGGGATCCATAGAGGGATCCGTAGAAATCTCTTCATCGTGTGAAAAGCCTTGTTGTGTCTCCTGAGGATGCCTACTCGATCAGAAACTCAGAAGCAACAAGCCTCCACCGCCACCAGAAGGAAACAGCACTAGTCACTAGACCGAGCAGAGAAACTCTATATTCTATATACTATTTAAGATTAATACATTCAGTATGTTCATTGTTTAATATCAGTATTCAGTATATGGTTCTGTGAATATGTGTAAGCATATCGTGTAGCAGTATAATATATATTTGATTGTATTTGATTGTATTTGTATATCATTTGGAGTTTCCCTTGTGAGGTCTCCATCGGACTCTCAACGCTAAACAAAACGTTTCTACAGAGTTCTGCACCTCTGTGGAGCCATTGGCACCGGTTGATGCCTTGGAGTGCGGCAACCGAGGCCATTGACAAATCACAAGCGACTCTTCGAAGTGTGATTCGAATTGACTTCGAATGTGATCAAATGTGATCAATTTACAGACACTTTGAAGCTCGTGGAATCTAATGGAATCCCTTCATCGATAATCATTTTGTCTTCCCATGACGTACTGCTTAGCAGCTTGGTTTGTAGGAAGCCCCAGAGGACCATGTCATTCCCATGGTGAACACTTTGTAAAATTTGTCTATCTATGTTTGAATACGTCATCCAAGACTTCGTTGCTGATGTCCTATTTCCACCATCTTCAACTCCACTACTACAAATACGCTATTTTCCAAAGATTCTGAAACTGAACATTGAGTTTGACAGAAAATTGACATTTCTTTTCATCAGTTTTCTGCATCATGATCATGGCCCCTAAATTCTGGAGTCGGCTTCCTCAGCTCCCCTGGATATCTTTAAATATCTTAAATCGATTTAAATCTTAGGAATCATTATGAACCATTCCAAGATTTAAGTCTTTCAATATCTCATTAAGTCTTTCTTGACATCATCTTTCTTCTGTCTTTCTTCTGTCTTTCTTCTGTCTTTCTTCTGTCTTTTGTCCTTTGGGGCTCCAGCCCTTGGATCGGCCATGCAGTCCCTTGCCGCACGACAAATGCAGGAGCCGCAGGAGCCGCAGGAGCCGCAGTCGCACGCACAAATACCTCGCACGGAAAACTCCATGGAAACATGACCGAAACCATGGAGAAACATGGAGAAACATCCATGTAGAAACCGCTTTGCCGTTAAACCCACCGACATTGCTAGTGGTACGTGGCACCCGCTGTCAGCTTCCATTTGGTTTCTGATCACTTTAGTTTCGCAGAAGCCTTTTGCTTCAGTCAAAGCCTCTCTTGGTTGTCATGGACCGCATAGATATGGGCGTAGATATCATCGAAAACATAACACGGCATACTATCGATCAGGCTTCTACACAGGCTACAGTAGCTCTTGACAACTCTTGAATGGATTTGCTGCTATATCTTGCTGTTTGGGTGTCTTGATTTCGCACATGTTCGAAACAAATGCATTTCCAAGAGATTGCGCTCATCATATTCTGTAACTCTCCCTGGGAGTGTCTCTAGATGGTCAGCACACTCTTGGGCTTGGGAATTGGCCAGCTAGGAGCGGCTAAACAGAATGAAATGAACTCAAGAACACCAGAATTCACCTAGCTTTCAACATGTCATACTAATAAGCAATGATTTCAGAATCATGTTAAACTAGCGAAGGATACTATGAATTTTGGTTAGCCGAGGCTTGGGGTTTTGCCTGGGAAAGGCAGACACCAACGCAAACATCGTCAAATATCCATGTCCTCCATAAAAGAGAAATGAAATATTCTCAAAATTTCTCAAATATTTTGCCTGGGAAATGTCCTTCCCCATTGCTTTCGAAGCTCTCCAGCCAAGCATCTGTCGGACGTGAGTCTTGGGCAGTGGACGTGGGCAGATACGCGGATGCTGTAGCTACTTTGGTCACTGCAAAAGCGCCTGGACTCAGTGCCATGGATTTGACATTTTTGTCAGTTTTGAGCCTAGGATCAGTGAATTCATGTTGAATTATATGGAATTCAAATATTGAATTTTAAATTCAAATATTTTGACTTCAACATCAAAAGCAAGAGGTTTCTCTGAAGATCTGCCGCCTGGGGCCGTCCACTGGCTGCTGGGCTTTCCTTGACATCCAGCGATCCCACTCCTTAGAGATATCGTGACGCCGTCGAAACAAATACCATTGACATCATTTAACATATTTTGACAGATTTTGACACATTCTGATACCATCTGAAGTACCATCAGCATTTCTACTCGAAGCTGATGGGTTTGGCAGTTGTCAGTGTGGCCTCTGCCTTGCTATCCTTGCTCTCCCACAGTGCCAAGAGACCGAATTGGAAGTGCCATGGATGCTGGAGCATAGACGGCCACCTGTCCAAGAACTTCATCGAGAAAACTGAACCGATTGGACAGCCATGGACAGCCATGGACAGCCATGGACAGCGCCGAGTCCATCGATTCAAATAGACGGTGTCTGCGAAATGTAAAAGTGCATCCAAGGTTACAAAGCAGTGTGACATGCTGCATGCTTCAAGGGGACCAATATGTTGGACAGGAAATGCGAAAAATAGATCTAGGAATCAAGAAAATATCGAAGATTTGAAACACTGTTACAGACCCTAGAATCACTAGAGACCAGGAGAATGAGCGGAACCAGAAGCAAAAAGTGAGGTAGGGGAACTATGGGGAACTAGTCACACAAACTGCGCGAAGGAAGAGAATTGCCATGAGATAAAGACCTGGAGGCCCTGTGAGCAAAACTTGGAGAAACATCGCAGAAAGACCACACCACTGATGATGATGATGATGATGATGACGACGATGACGATGACGATGACGATGACGACGACGACGACGACGACGACGACGACGAGGACGAGGACGAGGACGAGGACGACGATGACGACGACGACGAGGACGAGGAAGAGGACGAGGACGAGGACGAGGACGAGGACGAGGACGAGGACGACGACGACGATGACGACGACGACGACGAGGACGAGGACGAGGACGAGGACGAGGACGACGACGACCACGACAACGACGACGACGACGACGACGACGATGATGATGATGACGACGACGTACAGTACAAGAATAAATGAACACCAGCGGAATGCAGGGGTGTAAGGGCCGAAAAGAATGGCATCAAGGGCGCGGAAATCAGTTGGGAACCGAGGGACAAAATAATACAGCAACGAAGGATCCCAACGTCATTTTGTGAGCGAACCAGGAAATCTGAGGCAAGGAAAGAGAGGAGATGGGAGTGATGAGCAGTGACGGAAGGTCAGGGAACTAGTGAGAGATGGAATTTGATGGAGATGGGGGATTCAAAAACGAAAGGAAATCAGGGGATTGAAGGGAACGGGCGCATTGCAGGAATCGAGGCATTTCGGAGTAAGCAAATCATACAGTCTCATATCATGATCATTCTTCTTCGACTTAGGGCAACTTTACGAATGAGGAGCATAAAAAAATGAAGGAGCTGTGTGAATCGAGGGCATTGAAGGAACTACAGGACTTGTCGAGGAAGGGTTGGAAAGGATGTCGAAGTCAAGTTGGTGAAATTTACAAAGACCCTGTATGAATTGGTATTGACATAATACAGAAATGATACAAAAAGTACTGCGCAATGGACAGCAACCCCTTCTTGAATTATATCATCCCAAAGCTGTCCAGTCATCCCAAAAGGACGACAAGATACGACAAGTCATTGCTTGGAATATTTTGCACGGCATTTAAGAGCTGGGAAATCTGAAGACGGCACATGCTCAGGCAAGACGATCAAAGGGATGAGCCGAAGTCAAGTGTATGGAATAACCCTTTTCACGTATTTATGTCCACTATATTTGGTCAGACTTGTTCTCAGTGCCATTTCAGAGCTCTGTTCTAGCCCTGCCCTGTATAAATCCGTGAACGTGTTTGGGATTTGTCTGCTTTTCATCGGTTTTTGCACAAAAAACATTATACAGCACGCTTTACATGAACTGCTGTCCTCGTCATTTGTCAGACTCCCCCGGATCTCTTTTTTGTCCTTTTTGAATCATGCATCGCATTCATCACACAGACACCTCCGGCCACAGGACGTAGGGGAATTGTGGCAAGCAAGTCGGTCGAGGCATACCGAAGAGTTCATAGTCTCCAGCATACAAACGTTGTGCCTTCTTGCAAACTTCTTCATTGAGGTCCGCCAGTGTGTGGTTGCTTGCCCGAAATGGAAGCGACAATGGAAACTGAGACACATTGACATGTTTGGGAGACGTTCTTGCAATGACCTCCAGAATTCCTTTTGTGACTTCCGGATGTTTCTCTTTGTCAGCTGGCAAATAAAAGAGATAATGATAGAAGGATTTGAAGCGCTCCAGTCCGCATACACGAGATTGCCGCTGCCAATGTTCGTCTTCCCAGTCAGCATGTCCCATCAGCGTTGGCTCCAGCCTTGTCAAAAAATCTTCGAAAGATATGTTCCGAAAGTTCTTGGTAGTTAACTGCAGGTTTCCAATTATCTTGAGATTTGTGAGCCTTGGATTCTTCAACTTGTTCACATAGCCAGATATCAGGCGGTCAACTGGATCCCTCACCACTGCAATTTTTGTCCAAGTACTGTCAAAAAGAATGTTCGCAGCGTCTTTGGCCGGTATGTTTTCAAGCCTTGTCAAATTTGCCATATGGCCTTTTACATTGAACTTGGACATGTAAGGGAGCTCCTCCCAGTTTGGTTGGTTATCCAGCCAACGGAGCAAACGCAGGTACCCTGTTGTGCCAGTTTTCGGTATGGGGCAAAAAACCAATTTGTGCTCTGGCAAGATCACAGGCCGCATCCACTCTCTAGTTCGTCTGGCATACCACAAGTCATACTCGCTGGGCTGCAATGTCACACTGCCGTTCTTTAGGAGGAGACTCACTGCAGGTGCTGTCTGCGCTGTCTGGACAGTGGCTGTAGTGATGTCTTTGTGCTGCGAATTCGGCACAGACTCCCGCAAGCGACATCTAAATTGTGCTAGTGGTTCCAACACATCATACGCCCAGAACAACAAGGCACAAAGAGCTCCCGATGAAAGTACAAGCCAAGAAAGACAAGCTATCCGCATCTTGCCGGAGCTGGCGTTGTCTTGAGCCATGCTGGCTTCCGTTTCTGAAAATGAACAAACGCAGAATTGCTTTCAGCATCGCAGGAACTTTGTTGGTTCATAATCCATAGTATAGGTCCAAAACCATGATGAAACGGTTGAAGAATACATCAAGAGAAACGCTATTACGTTGGAGGCTACGACGATGCAAGATCGAACCTGCACACCTAAACTTGGAAGAACAACTGTCATATTCCAGAGATCAACCACGACCTCCCAATTTGCTGCTCTTCTGCACCCGACATGCTACAGTACCTGCCCACCTACCTCATATCATCCATTTGGAGGAAAAGTCGCTTGTCCATTGCTGGTGTTTTGTCTGGTGTGTTTTCTTAATCTGATGTTTTTGCCTGCTGGTGTTTTTTGCCTAGTGATTTTTTGTCTGCTGGTTTTTTCCGTCTGGTTTTTTTGTCTGCTGGTGTTCTTGTCAGCTGGTGTTGTTCTGTTCATGGTGTTTGCATCTTGGCAGGGTCGTTCGAAACAGCTGTAACTGGTTACGTTTTGGACACTTGTAGCACAATAGTGCACATATTTCGCGGGGAGTCCCCCGGGAAATAGCGGCCAGCTGTTATAAGAAACAGCCCTGTTGTTCACGGCCAGATGGAAACAACGGCTACGACTGTGCGGTATGCCATGAAGCGTTTCCTCTTCTTTGCCGTCAGCAACTCGTTATTCCAGTCTTGAACTTCCCTTCTTTACCACACCTTCAAGCAGCATTCGGTCAATCTTGAGGAAACTTGGATACTTGCGAGGCATTCACACCATTGGTGAGAGAATATTTCCCAGACCACAAGGCACTAATTTTCACAGGAGGACCGATCACTTTCTCTGTCAAATTCTCATCTGGCAGGTAGCCGAGCCAACGTTGTTGAAAGTGGCTGGATAATCTAAAAGAAAAACATCCTTTGAAAGGAACGATTCCGCCTGCATTGGCATTTGGGGCGTCGCAAAGGACCGACCTCAGCACCACGAGCAGGACTGCGAGTGACTATGGGACCACCAAACCAGTCGTCATTGGGTCCACCGTCCCCACCATCTTTAACGACACATGATCTGCACATGGGGGAGCCGACAAAAAAAAGCAAGCAACTTCTTGTTGTATCTGTTTGAAGCATGCTCAGAGGTAGGTCGTCGGACTTTTGGGTGTCAATTCATGTTCTGGACTACTTCTAACTTTCTATGTGCATGTTTCCATTTTGATTAAAGGACCTGATGCTGAGGCTCCTTCTCGTGACTCCACAGCTGCTATGCTTCGAATGGCGCCATATTGTTCCAAGCACAGTCACATTTTCACATTGCTTTCATCTTGATGACCATTCCAAAATATTCCAAACATGATGAGGGTTTGGAAACGGTTGCATTGGAAACTGCAGCTACCCGCTTGAGGCAATATAATGCATTTCACATGTGTCACATGTTTGTCGCAAAACAGGACTTAAATTTACACACGGACGCACATATAAATCCAGAATGCAGCAATTCGAAGCTCACCGACTCAAACCTTTAAGGCTTCCAACTCGGCAACTGCATGGCTTCCTTGGTATGTCGTGTCCGAGTGACTCTTAACATGTCCTAGCACCATCAATGGTCAAAGCATACCACGTCATATAATATAAGTATATTCCTGTAGTATATACCTATACCCTGCACAAGGGAAGGCAAGTGGATCAAAGGCAACTTTTTGGTTCCCTTGGAATTTCCTGAGGTATTTCTCGAAGTATTTCCCGAGGTATTTCACTAGGTATCGTTTCAGTCTCCTTGCACGAAAGCCGGGGAGTCCCTTGTACGATGGCTTGAACGTTTGCAGTATGTCCGCCAATGCAAAGAGCAGTAGCCTTACTTCGCTTATAAGAAACACACGGGTCATGACGAGCGTGGCGAGTGAGTTTACCTTTTATTTTCACCTTGAGATACATTCTGTTTCTGCTCAAGCCTCTAGATGCCCCCGGTCACTCCACAAATACCTTGGGCTGTGGTTAGTAGTACGGATGCACTGGAGCAAGTCATCTGCTTGACTCAAACTTGACTCAGCATGTCCAGCTGTTTGAAACGAGACCCTCTGGTGTGTAAAGTGCTTGCAGGATTTTGCAACAAAACTTGTTTCATCTGTATGGTGTTGGCAGTTAATATGTTGGGGCATGTTGGGGCTAAAGCTACCTCACGGATCCTGACAGCATTTTGCGGCATTCTGGAACTAAACATCCCCCGGCTCAAAGTGGGGCTGCATTACTATAATTGTCATTGGTTGTGCATGCATTGACTCCTGTAATTTGAAGAAGTATGCTGGTGATGTTTCCGCTAGAAAACTTGAAGTTCAGCAAATTAGTTCACTCCTCGTGTCCACAGTGATGTGCACATTGCGTTCGTGTCTCATGCTGATGCTGGTTGGTGCTTCTGCACGACACCTGGAGACTTTGTAAGCATGGCATTCTGTGACACTGGAGGGAAAGAATGGGAAGGAAATAGCTTGCCATTTCAACTGGGCACTTTGAAATTGTATATACTGTCTGTGTATTTTGGAATATGTTGTAATTATTTGATCGCAGGAGCACGGCATCATGATGCATCATGTTTAATTTCACAGCCCAAAAAATTCATTGAACCTTGGAAAACCTACCTGTGCATGCATATTAGCAACACTTTGCAACTCTCACCTGCTGAGTGCTGTTGTGTGGTTGCTCTTAGCCACGGTTGTGGTGGTCTGCTTTCCCTTCCCTTCGATTTGTCTCCGCATCTTCCCCTTCTTCGCAAAAGCTTCTCCTTCTCTCCTTCTTCTTCTCTCCTTCTCAACCTTCTTCTTGGGGACTTTCGAAGGTACAAAGACGGAGAAGAAGACGTACACGGCTTGGCTTCTTGGGGACGGCGTGGGAGGCGCAGCGTGCTCCACCAAAGGCAAGACCGAAACAACCCAACCAAAAATAGAATCCAACTAAACTCATTCGAACTCCAATCTTGTTTGCTTATTTCCGAGTGTGGATGTAACCAGAGAGTTTCAAACTAGAGTTTCAAACGTTAGTTTCGGCGAGGAAAAAGTTCCTTAGAAACCTGTACCTCAGGGGTGGGTCCGGCGGGGGTGGGGAAGAGACTAACATCCTTTTTGCAAAACGTTTGTTTCCAGCCGGAAAACAAAGCTTTCCGGGGGGACCCGAAACCAGAGTTTCCTATTCCAAAACTAAGGTTTCCGGGGTGGAATGGTTAGTTTTTCGGTGGAAAACAAAGGTTTTAGGGAAGGCCTGGAAAACACGGGTAGAAACAAAAGTTTCGAAACTAAAGTTTCAATTTTGGAAAAGAATAGTTTTGAAGAGTTTCTTGGAAAGTTAGTTGTCTTCGCGGGAGCGGCCCGGCAGCAGCGGAGCAAGTAAATCGTTTTGGCCGAGCGAATGCAGGAAGAGAAAGATCGCGTTCATGGATGGACTGCCTGCAGCGCAGGGGAGCAACAACAACGACAAGAACGACAACAAGAAGGACAACGACAACAACAACAACAACAACAACAACAACAACAACAACAGCAACAACAACAACAACAACAACAACAACAACAGGAACAACAACAAGAACAATAGCAATAACAAAAACAAGAACAAACAACAACAAGGACAACGACAACAACAACAAGAAGAACAAGAACAAGAACAAGAACAAACAACAACAAGGACAACGACAACAACAACAACAACAACAAGATCAAGATCAAGAACAAGAACAAGAACAAGAACAAGAAAAAACAACACAAAAGAAAAGGAACGTAAGAAACAAAGACGAAACAAGCAAAAACAACAAAGACGAAAGCCGCCGAGAATGGATTGGCGATGCCGAGAGTCCAGCGGCGACAACAACAAGAACAATGACAATAACAAAAACAATAACAAGCAACAACAAGGACAACAAGAACAAGAACAAGAACAAGAACAAGAACAAGAACAAGAACAAGAACAAGAACAAGAACAAGAACAAGAACAAGAACAAGAACAAGAACAAGAACAAGAACAAGAACAAGAACAAGAACAAGAACAAGAACAAGAACAAGAACAAGAACAAGAACAAGAACAAGAACAAGAACAAGAACAAGAACAAGAACAAGAACAAGAACAAGAACAAGAACAAGAACAAGAACAAGAACAAGAACAAGAACAAGAACAAGAACAAGAACAAGAACAAGAACAAATTACACAAAAGAAAAGGAACGTAAGAAACAAAGACGAAACAAGCAAAAACAACGAAGACGAAAGCCGCCGAGAATGGATTGGCGATGCCGAGAGTCCAGCGGCGACAACAACAAGAACAATGACAATAACAAAAACAATAACAAGCAACAACAAGGACAACGACAACAACAACAACAAGATCAAGAACAAGAACAAGAACCAGAACAAACAACAACAAGGACAACGACAACACCAACAACAACAAGATCAAGATCAAGAACAAGAACAAGAACAAGAACAAGAACAAGAACAAACAACACAAAAGAAAAGGAACGTAAGAAACAAAGACGAAACAAGCAAAAACAACGAAGACGAAATCCGGCGAGAATGGATTGGCGATGCCGAGAGTCCAGCGGCGACAACAACAAGAACTGTGACAATAACAAAAACAATAACAAGCAACAACAAGGACAACGACAACAACAACAACAAGATCAAGAACAAGAAGAAGAACAAGAACAAGAACAAGAACAAACAACAACAAGGACAACGACAACAACAACAAGAAGAAGAACAAGAACAATAACAAGAACAAGAACAAGAACAACAATAGCAAGAACACAAACGAAAAAGCACGTAAGAAACAAAGACGAAACAAGCAAAAACAACAAAGACGAAAGCCGCCGAGAATGGATTGGCGATGCCGAGAGTCCAGCGGCGGGGCCGCGAGTCGAGGGGCGCGAGATCAAGTGGCGATGCTGAGAGTCGCGTGGCGAGCGTAGACATGAAAACAAACAATTTAAAAGAAAAGTTTCAAGCAGAAGAAACAAACGTTTCAAAACCAAAGTTTTTTCTGGGGTAAACAAACATTTCGCGCAAACCTTGTGGCACTGCCCGGAAAACAAACGTTGAAACTCTTCACACACCAAGGTTTGCTTTTCACCAGTGAAACACACGTTTTGGGGAAAGGTTTGTTTTTGGTCCAGAAACTAAGTACGATATCCAAGGTTTTAAACAAAGGTTTTGGAAAAAACTAACTCACTAACTGCCTCAGAAAGGGTTTGTTTTCCAGGGTTTGAAACTGTTTGCTCCGGAGTTTCTTCGGAGTTTAAGGGTTTGAAACAAACGTTGCAGAAAAAGGTTTGTTACGACCATCAAAACTAAAGTTTTGACCAGCAAACGTTAGTTTCTGTAGAAAAACCTTTGTTTCGTTCTCTCTCACATCTTTCACCCACTGCGGCCGCGGCTCTAATCTTTAGTTTCCCTCTGGGGAACAAAGGTTTCGGGGAGACGGTGAAGGTTTGTTTTCCAGGGAAAAACTAACCTTTTGTAGCCGAAAACGTTTGTTTCTCCTCTAAAACAAACCCTTGGTAGTATCCCTATTGTTATTTCCTTGGGATTGTTCTTAGTCTGATCAGTATCAACTTTCGTTCGCAGAACTCTGTTGTGGTTTCAATTTGTGCGCTTCTTATTTGCAAAATCCTGGAATTCAAAGTACTTTGTTACTTTGTTGATCTTTGACGTCATGGGCACTCGTGGGCCTATGCAGCTGTCATGATTCATGCTCGGGGCTTCAACAAGAATCCGTCCGCATCCCAGGGATGAACTCGTGAAGAACTCTGAGTTCCTGACATTTGTTCTACCCACACAGGGTTGACCTTAGCTTAAACATTCAGGCAAACAAATCTACAAATCTAAACATGCAGACTATATCAAACTATTACTATTATACAGTTTTATACTACATATTTTTACTACATATTCTATGCCCACTGATTCTGAAACTCAAACTACATCGACCACACTAAAACATCTCGCATCACTTGCAAGCCTCATAATTGCCGACATATTGCTGTGAAAATATCAGTTGGATGCAATGCATTGTCAGAAGGAAGAAGAGACGACGTCAATGCAGCTTCAAGTCGCTGGATGAAGAGGTCGGAAGCGCCTCGAGCTGATGAGGATGATTTGTTCCATTGTGAACCCATCGTATGCAAAATTTTGGAAGAAAATTCAGTGGCTTTACTCAGTTTACCCAGTAAACTCCTACACCAAACGTCTTTGACGAAAGTTTTCACTTTAAGCCGGCCACTCCACAAAAACAAGATAAACTCGACTGAACAGGTCTCCATGCCTTTGGGATCTTTTTAGCACGTTCAAGCTATAATTGTCTTAATTTGAAGAAAGCTTCTCAATCGACCAGTGTTTGAACGACTTCAGCCTTAACATAGTCTGAAAGAATTTTGGTCTTCTATATTCTTTCCTGAACTGATTCCTACTTTGCTGAATCTTCCCCGAACGAGGACATGGATTGGTGGGTCTCCCTCCGGCTCTGCTACTACTGCGTGGCTGTCAGCCATTCTCCTAGCGGTCTGCCAAGATACGTTGCCCCAAGGATCTTCAAGGCAAACTGCAGATTTTTTCAGTGTAAGAAACATTTTTTTGTTTGCTTATTCTATCTTAAACTTAAACTAGTTAAACATGTTAAACTACATGGCAGTTAAATTACATGGCAGTTAATGTTGTTTTTTTGTGATTTCTTCAGAACAGGTTGCACTGAACCGCATAGGCTGCGGGATGCTGCGGGCACCTTTGTGGCCCCAGGAGGCTGTTTGGAGCATGACACCTCGGTGCATCTTCAATCTCCCAAGCAGCAAACATGCAAAAATCAAGCGGAATGCATTTAAAAAAATGCATAAAAATGCATGATATGCACCATATTAATGTTAGCCTCTGTATAATAAAACCCCCCAAAATAAAGTACGCCCAAATCCTGTTTTGCAATGATACACCCCCCCTAGATAAAGTACGCCCAAAATTTCGGGGCAACAAAATTTTGATGGAAAAATATCCTGGACCCTATTCGATTGTTTTTCAAATTATTTTGAACAATTGGGCAATTCATTTAGCAACACTAAACTCATGATCCAGATGTTGGATGTCCGAAAAAATGCTCAACCCTCACTTGATCAATTCCTAATTTAAAACCTTATCCGGAAATTAAGAAAATCAATCTCTCAAAGGGGGTAGCCTTGAAGCTCGAAATCTTCTAAATAAAATGTGTGTTTTTACCCCCCTAAATAAAGAATCTTCATCTGATGGTCTCCAATCTTTTGAAATTATCTTTTACAATTAAGCAATTCATTCAGCAATACTAAACTCATGATCCAGATGTTGGATGATGTCTGGTTTTAATTATCCTTAAAAATTAGGCAAATCATTTAGCAATACTAAATTGATGATCCACATGTTGAAGAATTCTGGTGTTAATTATCCTTTACAATTAGCCAATTCATTTAGCAATACGAAAATTTATTCTCGAATTTGCAATTTAAAGCAATCGGATCCCCCTCAATATTTTTATGTGGGGTTATTTAGGGGGAGAGAAAAGAAGGGGGGGAGGGGTTTATTATATATTTGGAAGTAAACATTACACTGGTAACTTTGCACCAAACAGTTCAACTGGCATAGAGGATTGATGGCAATATGAGAAGTGGTTTCCAACTTCAGCTGCCATGGCACCACATTGTATTGAGGTCGCATCGAAAATTCCCTGCCGCCGGGCCATGCCATTGGTGAGTGGCTTGCAGTCAAATTCTGAAGCTTCACAGTGGGAGCTCAACCAAACAATTGCTGCAAATCCCGCTTGTTGCGAATAATATAATGAACAACGAACAACTTCACTTGGGGATTCGCAATCCATGCAAATTGCGATCCGAGGCATTGCCGGAGCGTTGTCGAAAAAAGTCTGGTCTGGGTCTTATCTGTTTTCATTACTACGGTAATGGCTACCCAGGATTAATAAACCCTAGGTTTATTAATTGGGGGTATCATCTAAAAGCATTGGTTTTCCATTAAAATGGGAACCCCCCTAGTTAATCAACCAGGGGTTTATTAATCCTGGGTAGCCATTAAAGCTAAAGCTTGTTCCATCTTATGTCTACTTGACTCCCATTTTCATGTTTTGTTGGTTTACGGAGCAGGGTGGATCATGGTGGCAACAATACGCAAACCTGACCCAACACTTCAGCACTGCAGGATTTAGTTACCTAGGACATCGCAAGACTATTTTCAGTTCAAGTATAAAAATGTCAATCAAGTTGACAACACTTTTCAGACTTTAAGTGTTACGCTTAAGACATTTTAGTCTGTCTATGTCTTTCTTAGCAAGCTTAATATGTTTGATGCTTGCGAGACTGCCGCAGATCTGCTTTAGGAGTTGGATCTCTGATGATTCTTCCATATCTCTCCACAACAACACAGGCAGCATCTGGCAGCGACTCGCCAGTGGCTCTTGCCTCCTATTGACCACCATGGTGTAGCCGCCATAGCCTGGAGCAGTTTGACAATTGCACGCCTATCTGCCATGCCACCATGGAAGTACAACCACGCCAGTAACCTTGCCAGTCCCTGACCATGTAGCACCCATGTAGCATCCATGTAGCACCAGTTTAACTCACTTGTCCCATTTTGTGTTTCTCTGAAACTCAGCTGATCACAACGATTGGGCAACGTTCGTGTTCCTCTTAGCAAACACTAGAGGCACCTGAGACAACGGGCGGCGATATCCTGCACAGAACAAGGTATGCACAAGTGCACAAAGAAATGAAGAAATTAAGCAAAAAATATACATAAAAATAACTATACTTGTCTTTCAAATTTCAAATAAAAGCAAATTGAAGTATTCCAAGCGGTTTCTCTACTCTCCTGGAATACTCTCCGAAGAACAGTTGGCAACTTCTGGGTAAAGTCTAGGAAGTCTCAAGGAAAGTCAAGGACAAACAACACTCTGGTTGTCGCCCTGTGCGTTTTGAGCTATGCTAAGTACACTGCAGTTGATGTGGCAGTCCGAGCGCGCAAATAGTTAGGAGGGAGAAAACTGCAAAATATATATATATATATATGATAGCATTCATATAGTATTGAATGTAAATCAAATATACATAGCATTTGCAGCTGCACAAAAATGATTGAAAATCGCAAAAGAACATAGTGAGGCAAAAGTCTACAGACTCGTCGCAACGTGTTCCAATGCTTCATGGCTTAATTACATGTAGTCCTAAGGAACAGCAGCGTACCGGTTCTACCACCTCTCGACGTAGATTCTTTTGGGAAGTGCCAATGTGAAATTGTACAATATTGGAGTGTGTCTTCAGACGGCGTTTTACACCTGCTGCAACTGAATTTATGAAATTGTATTTTGTGGCCTTACATGTCACATGTCACATGTTCTCATTGATCTCATTGTATTTAACAGGTCGACAAACGGTTTTTGTGGCCCTGTCCTAGGGCCCTCTGGTAGATCGTGAGGTGCAGCTTGGTAAAGTGGCCTTACTGCCGAATGTTGGCGCCAGCACCGTTTCATGATTTGGAGAAACAGAATGATCCCACCTTAGATTTATAAGTGTATCGAAAACATATCATAATGATTAATTCAATGTAATTCATAATATATGTCAGAATGATATTCTTCGTTTTTTTCAGATTTTCTTTGTGCCATTTTAGGAGACTTTGGACGCTTGATTGAGAGGTTTGTGTGCTAAGGCGATGCCGTGGAAAGAAATGTGAGGCAGTCATTTTCTGTGAAACGCTGTTGACATCCGCAACCCATTGAAATCTATATTATCGATACCGTATCATCATGTATCCTCGATATATGCAAAATATATTGTAAATTAATTGTTTAGCAGTTAGATACAGTGCAGGCACTGTTGAAAATGCACTATACGAGAATTTGACACTCTCGAGGATGCCGAGCTTGCATTTCTGCGAACCTACCGGCGAACCTACCGATGCCAATGAAGTTCTGCGAATGTGAGACGCCATGAATTTCAGAGTGACCTTCTTAGCTTTGGTCTAGATCAGCTCAAGTCTGGAGCTTCAAAACGGATGGTGCGAAAGAGAAAGTGTAGTGGCACTGACACCACAACACACCCGCGACACTACCAAGCTACGAAAGTGCTATGAAATCTAATGAAACTTAGATACCTGTAGTGTCCGACACCCAGAAAAAATGGACAATTGACATTAAGAATTTCAGACACCACAATGGCCTTACCTTCTGCACCACACTCTTGTCCATCTTGTCCAACGCTCGGGCTGGGTATGGATCATTCCGCGGTGATCGATACGAATCGAGCGGGCGGTCTGGATCTGCGTGTTGCTGATCTGAGGTATGGAACGGATGTGGGCCCCGATGTGGGCCCCGATGCCTGATCCATCCTGATATATTGAGCCGTTGATCGATCTGTAACTGGTAATTTGGCAGCCAGCACCTTTAGGTCTCAGCATAAACGATCGCAAATCACTCACTGGACTCCGCTTTTCTAATCTAATTGACTAGTGACTAGGGAGCTAGGGACTGAGGTTATGGCCTGTTGGCTGCAGAAAATTACCACACCTGCTTGATCACATTGATCTGCCTGTTCAAAAAAAACATGGCTTTCAATCTCTCAGAACGGTTTCCTCCGGCGCTTGTCTGCACCTTTCCAAGAGACATGTGCATGATTTTTGTTGCATGTGCAAAACACACAGCTCTCTCCATGGTTTTGGTTGCCTGTCTAAGCAACAAAACAGCCAAACAACGCTGCGAAATACCGCGAATACCGTTGGTGTTCAAACACCGCAAGCTCTCAAACTGCATTCCAGGTTCTTCGCACCTCTGTTGAAAACCATGGTATTTTTTTTGAACCATGGTATTTGCAAGGTTTTGGCAACTCGTGTAAAAGCAGCTTGGTTTTTGCCTGTCCCAAAGATCGAACATATCCCCATGCTATTCTGCATTTGCCTGCTCAAAAACGGCCATTTCCCAACCTATTCATTCCATTTCATTCCCATATCTCCCAGAAGAACTTCATTATCCCAAAGCTGACTGCCGCCTTTCAGGCTGACTTTGATATCTATAATCTGTCCATTTTATATGTGTTTATATCATGTAATGAATCATATTAAATGATATCTATATATATTACAAGAGAGGTAGATACTCTATGCTCCCTTCTGGTCGACTCTGCACACAAAGAAAACTGCAATGGACCTCAATGGACAATGCACCAAGGTAGCTTGGAGAGCCCAACCCTGCGAAACCTCCTTAGCCTTCTATGGACACTCAACAACCATCATTTTGGATCACACAGAAGAATGAGAAAGATTGCAATGTCATGCAATATTATGCGATGTCCTTACAATGAATTCGAAAAAGGACCTTCCTGAAACTGTCGCGGACCTCGCGATTTTTCACTAAAGCCATTGCCTCGACTACTGAGGTGGTTAAGCAAGATTCTAGACTCAAAAGCCCGCCTTTCCAAGCCTCACCAGGCCTCACCAGGCCTCACCAGGCCTTTACCTTCCCAAAACTTCTTGGAACGCCAAGACACTTTGAATCTGTCGCTGTCTGCGCAACCATTTGAGCCGAGGGCACCTGCAAGGCGGTTCCCATCACTGCTTTTGGTCTCAGCGGTGCGTTGATGCTTTTGATGCTTGACTTGCGCCTACCATGCCTACTTCATCCTACTTCCGCTCTCATGTAAAAAAACAAGCAAACAACAACCAGAAGATGGAATCTGAGTGAAACAGTTTTAGGATTTTATTCAAGCCCTTCATCTTAGCAGAAAAACTCTACGAACGCGCAAGTCTATGTAGGCGTCAGTAAAAGTAGCCTGAGACAGTGAACATACTCTTGCACAATGCATCGGACTTCATTCAAGATAAAACAGAACGAATGCTTCATCAATCTTCATCAAAAGTCCAAGGGTAGGAAGGATTTGCAAAAACTAAACTGAAAATAAATTCAAGATATCAAAAAATAATCTAAAGAAAAAGTCATCAACAAATTACTCGAAGCAGCCGTTGCTTTGAACGCCTGAGAGGCAGGTTGTACAGCTGCGAAAGATTGGCGAGACGCGGGCGACAAGTGCTTCGAAGTGTGCTTCGATGCCTGGGCGTGGCCACTTCTTGGAGCTTGGTAAACATCGACGTGAAGACGAGCTGTCCAAGCATGAGCTGCCACTCGTGTCGCATTGACAAAGGCCTCACGACTCGACCCCCGACACAGCTTCGCCTCCGTGTGTGTTGAAGGCCTTGGTCGCTGACTCAAAGAGTGATGGCGGCTCCCAGCATGCGAATCATATGGGGGTATCATTGGGGCAGTCAAACAAAACAACAAACAAAACATAACAAAACAACATAAACATAAACCAACACTTCTACTATCTGGTACTGTCTATAGATATTAATCTGCCAATGATGGGACATGATCGGACTTCTATCTCTGACAAATGATGTTTATTGCTGTGGGTTTTTCAAGTGGAACAGTGCAAATGCAATGTCAACTCAATACTTGGTAAAATAAAGGAAAAAATGAGATAATGATCTGATCAGACACTGGCCAAAAGAAATTGATACAAACTATCTGCGGACTCTTGAATCGAACTGGCCCACAAATTGGGTATTTGTTACCATCCAATCACTTGGATAAGGCGCCTTCGAGTACCAAGGAACATCCCATGAAGCTTCAACATGCTTGGATAAAGCTTCAACCATTCCGGAGATCAACCGAAGGCTTTCAGAATGGTCGGGGCTGATCATCGGAGCATTGGCAGAACACCCCGGATTTCACATCTCTTCGCATCCGGACTTATGAGAGACTTCTTTGGTCTTCAAGGGGTCCAACCTGTCAAGTGTAGCCAAGCCTTGTGAGATTTTGCATTGAAAAGAATTCTTTTCTCAAATTTGACTTTGGAGTATATATCTCTTTTAAACTTCAGTGATTTCAAATGAAATGATTTTCGCTTTCTCAAATATATGAAAAAATATATCTAAATATGTGTTTCAATATTTTGAATGCATTTTATGCGTCTGCGGCGCACATCATCAGATCCAGAAAGAGCTCGGACGGCTTCACTACCTCTGAGCTGGATCTGGGCCTCAGGACACCACGCGCTGTGAAGTCGACACATCCGATGGCACGAAAGGACCCATCCTACGCCTATGAAGAAAGGAAATGAAAACATTTATATAAGAAAACTGTTTTCTTCAGGACATATGTTCCAATTCTCAAACATTTCTTGAGTTCTCAAGTCTCAAGATGTCTCAAGAATGGCCCTTGCAAGAGCTTTGACGACGAGGCCTTTCATGCCCATTTTAGCCTCTTTGGGGCAGCTTTCCACACTTTCGCGATGCTTTGTTTGGCTTTCGTGGTCACTATGCAATTTGAGGCCACCTGTTATTGCATGTTATTACTAATAAGTTATTACAAAGAAACTGGAGTGCACGCGGAGAACGAAAGGTAGGGCAAAGAAAATGAGACTGGGAGGATATTTTGAAGGCATAGAATGAAAAGAGGGAGAGGGGTAGCAGCACGGACCACGGGGAGTTGAGACCCTGGGGGGTGGGCAAATTGACAGCAAATTGAAACTCAAAATCTACCTGATAAGGTGCCAGCCCTGGCTAGAAAATTAGCTTGGAGAACTCCGGGAGCCAAGGCTACCTCTTGTGAGCCAAAAACAAATACAAACGAGAATGAGAGTTTTTAATGTTGATCAAATTGGCAGACTCTGTTCCAATCATAGTGTTTGCATGTCGCTGGTGTTTGACATGCTGCAACAAAGGATGACGCAGAACAACATTGAACCAAGGCTTCCATGTTTGTAGCCTGGAAATCATTGCATCGCCAGCTGTTGGAACTTGGAACCACTCCGTGTTCAGCGATACAATGTACAGTTACTGTACGGAGCTACCTGATGGCTGGATGTCCCTGACATGCTCTGTGCTGTCCTGCGGGGCATGGCTATCTGAGTCACCCGACACTGGAAGAGCTGTTACGATGTCTTCTGATTTGATGATCTCAGCAACGGTGCGCTTACTAAGGGGAGTAGTGCAACAGGCACTTTGTGATTCCTCTGAATTCACAACATGAAGGGCCTGCTGCTGCACGACCCATGACATGGCATTGTGGTAATGGAACGATGCTCTGCACATTGCATCGTTTTCCGTGGCCGCTCAAGGCCCCCACATCTGTGTCTGCGCGAGGGAAGGCATCCTCGCCAGGCGGCATTCCTTCACATTGAAATGCGAGGAACCTTGGCTTCGGGTTGTTCCAAGGCAGCTCCAACTCTACCTTTGACCCCCAAACTAAGGAGCTATCGAAGAACCTGTGAACGAGAGGATCGAGAGGGGAAGATGCAATCTGAGTTGCAGAGGCTCCACTCTAATGTCCTACATGGGTGTTTCGGAAAGCAGGGTTGACCTGGGGTAAGTGCCAAGCTTCCCAGGGTCCCAAGAAAGTCGTTCTTTCCAGGTAAGGCACATTAGTGGCCAAAAACTGTTGTATTCGCTGCCATTCTCCATGTTGCTGGTTGATGAATGAATTAATTGTATTGAATTGTCCCATGTTGTGCCCCAGTGTGTTGAACCTTTTTCCAAAGTTTCCCTGGTTGGTGCTAGACACGAGAACTTTCGTTCCAAAAACGTAGCTGAGAACAGAATTGAATGTTCTAAGATGTTCCAAGTTAATTCGTAAATAGCTCACCAAAAAATGCTTCAAAGTGGCACGTTTTCCGACATCTCGATACATGTTTCCATTGTTTTGTGTGAGCCACTGGAAAACGCTTCTGAAAACTCGGTATGGTTTTTCCTGTCATGGCAGCCTTCGGTGTGCTGTTCCTCGGGGCCACACTGGGAGCTCTCAACAGCCCCAGTGTGCAACGCACTGCGGTCTCCCTGGCGAAACGATGTCTAGTCACAACAGGTGCATAGGGACAAACTGAGACTCTCTGGACTCTCTCTGGGCTTCTGGAAGACTCTGTGGACTCTCTCTCTTGATCTGCTGAGACATAGGAAAATTAGAGTGTTCCAGAGTCACGTCTTCGAAAACTGCACGAGAATTTAAATTGTGTCATTCTTCGACTAAGGGGAGAGAAATGACATGAAAAGATGTGTAAAATGTTTGAAATCTTTTGACATGAAATGAAATCATCTATTTCTTATGAAGTCTTCATTTCATCCTAGTCCGAGCCTCTTTTGCAGGTCAAAAAGGTGACCACGGATCTCATTGTCAAGCTGAGCTGAAAAGGCAAAGCATCAACAAAGCATTCGATGCGGAGCATTTGCCTTGCAAAAGATACAACCTTCAAAAGATCATGAGGGCATCATGAGGACATCATGAGGATTCTCAAACCTTACATTGTGTGATTACATTGTGTGATTACATTGTGTGATTACATTGTGTGATTACTTATGGCTCCCTACCAGATGCTAGGCTCAATTGTTTTTGCATCCTGCGTTTGAGGCTTCGTGTGGCTGTGGTTTTTCATGGAGTCTCACGTCCATTCTGCGACGTGGGAGTCTTGACGAAGTCTTCAAAGGATAAAGCTTCAAATTCCTCAAGCGTTTATCACCCAGAAAGTATAGTGACAGAAGGATCAATCTGAGAAAGTTGAGCTGGTGCCGAAAGGTCATGCACTGCTCAGAGAACACTTGGAGAAATTTCATGAAATGTAATGAGAAATGTTTCAAATGCATGGCAAATGCATAGCAATTGGTAGCACTGTATCCATACTCCGTGTGGGACTCCAAGGAAAAACCTCGAGGCCACGTTGGTCAGGGAGCCAACGATCTAAAGAATTCGGGCTCGTTGCCCGGCCACAACTCGGCAGCGAGACGTGGCATTTCTAAGTCCGCATGGCCCCACTCTCTGGACAAAGGCCCAATTGGATCTACTTCTTTAAAGTACATTTTTATACTATATATCTTTATTCACCTCTTTTTTCTTCACCAAAGGTTGGACTCCGGTTGGACACAGTGATCACCATGTCTGTATTCCTTTCTTCGTGCGGCATGCAAATGCGTTCGCTTCGCTGACATCGTGAAGCAAGCCTTTGAGGCTGTGCTTGCAGAAGGAGCACCAAAAAAGCACGGCGCTTTCAATGCTGGTCGCGGAAGCGATAAGGAGATCAGGTGTTTGGCTTTTGGGAAGGCCATCACATGGCACGAGTCTCTACACTGATATGGATATGTGATGTGATTGGAGATGATTAGAGTCAAGATCTAGATGTTCCACAGCTCAGACAACAGTGACAACAGCAAGTTTATTGAACTGGGACTAGTTTAGAAGCATAAAAAAGAGAAGCAAAAGAGTACCTCTCTGCCATACTCTGCCATTCCCATCCATCCCCTCATTTACCAACTCTTTGAAGAGCCCAAATCACCTTCGCTACGTCCAAGAATCGGTGATCTGCAATGGTCACTTCATGCCAGGCGTGCTGCCATATGTCACCTTTCTTATGCCATGATCTTCCTGATAGGATGGATCTTGCCGCCCACCTCACTATGCAAAGCCTAAGTCGTCAGTCGTTGCTGATCTGCAAAGGCTTGAAGGGAAAGCAAATGAAAGCAAGACAAAAATAGAAAAAATAAGAATACTTCACTTATACTTGATTTCACTTTACTAAGGGGTGCTTTCTGTATTTTTCTTTCAGAACATGCTGGAGTGGCGTCTCAGAGCCAATTGCAGTCAATCAAAGGTTTGCCACCCCCATGGCGCTTGTTTGTCACCATAGAGGACCGAGAAGGACAGTCTATGGACAGTCTATGGAGATCTATGGCGGCAGAGTGCGGCTGCTGGAAAAGTAGCCGCAGCCTCCTCCCAGAGCTTCCCATTTTCTCCAATGTGCTTCCCAGGATAGCTTCCTCATTGATTGCATCTAATTACGTGAAAAAAAAAAACTATTCTATATTGATTTCTATTGCATACTTTGCATACTTCTCATTCATCTGATTTTATGCAATGGAGAAGTCAATGATCCAGCTCGATCCAACTTGTTGATTTGTGTTGATTTCAGAACCGGTCAAATTCTCTCCCTCCACCCAACGGTTGCACGCCTACGCTCGGGTGAAACCAAGCTGAAAATCACCATCCCAACCTCGAGGAAACAGGAACAATTGAGAAATCCTGGGAAATCAAACTGATTGGCTTCAAGTTTGTGCCAGAGCAAGGTCTGCAATGCCTGGCACCAAACAATTCAAATTCCCAGGTCTCTGGCCAGCTTAATAACTGTTGGCCCAAGCGGCCAAACACACCCGGGCGCCCCTGGGCAGCAAAGTGGGTGGAATCCACTGCTCTGGGTTGCTGGGGAACAGCGTTCTCTGTTCGAATTATTGAACACGATGGAATAGTTCAAATAATGTATAAATCTTGCTGGAATCTAAAACTATAATCTAAATCTCAAAGTCAGTGGAGATTTATTCTTGATCTAAGAGATGTCTACTTGAACTCTTGGAAGCACAGAGACACAAGGCATCACAGTCCAAGTCTGATACCAACTCGCTCAGAGATGCTCAGAGCTCTCCTCGTCCTCGTGTGTGTGTCTTCTTGGTTTCCCTGCACCGAAGAAGCGGCCCGAGCGCGCTCCCTGCAATAGGCGAGCTTCCAAACTTCTTACCTCACCGAGAACTTTTAAGTCATAAGAATGGAATGTTCAAGAAAATATAGAAGTCATATAGAAGGAATTTAGGTACTATACCCTATAATCATTGGAAATGAAACGGAGCAATTTTTGGAAACTGGATATGACTGGATATCTGAGATCGAGAACTGAAGGAACCAAAGAAAGTGTACAACACGTGTTAAACATTGTTGAACCACGTTGAACCCAAGCACTGAAAATGTCATGGTTTGATGCAGCACTCGAATCCAAGAACCACCGCCTTAGTCCCTGGCAGACTCGGTGAGACGGGTCAAATCATCTAAACCTGGGAGGAAAACTTTCGGATCTTCAAACTTGGCAGCGCGGAGTATGAAACCGTCGGCAATTTGACATCAGACACTTATACACTACCTTGATATATCTTGTGTTCACGTGCACAACAAGGCAATGCAGCTTGGTGCCTTCAGAGTTACCTGTCCCTCTCCACGTCCACTGAACATTCCATGGGAAGCCGGGCGTAAATTCAGAGTTTCCAAACGCCATAAAGCTTCATGGAGGTCCCTGGTCAGGCGAACACGACCGTACGGAGGTCAGGTATGGTCAAGTGATCCTTGCATATTCTTTGGGGTCGCACATCGAAACAAACCAAAAGACCTCACACAGTTCAAATGATGAAATGTCTCCAGATGAAGATCCAGTGCAGCTTCTGAATTCTCCAAGTTGGTCATTCTTCATTTCGTCCCATCCCCATGCATTCCTCGCACCGCACCCGGAGGGAGACTCCAAAAGTGTCCAACGATTCTCTCTCGGTGCACGTGGATTTGGGCTGCACCTGAGCTGACTAAGCTAAGCCGTGGAAAAGTTTTCCTATTCCTCTGCTTCATTGGCGTCCTCTGCAACCTCTACATTTGAGCAGGCTAAAAACAACGCGAAAAAATGTGTGTATAAATCTCACCCTGGGCTTCCCAACGCTGCTTCAAACGTGGGCCCAAGCACCGCCTGACCCAAAGCAAAAGTGATCAAAAAACGTTAAAGGAAGGGTTACGGCTTTGGCAAATATCGTAGATGTAATTATCATACAGGGAATAAGTACATTTGGCGTCGACGACCATAATTTAAATGGTGGCTCACACTCGACCATCGCGAAGGAGTAGACAACCAATACGAAATGGTCTTTGAAAATTCATGGGATTTCCCATGGTTCCCGCTGATCCCTTGGTTTCCCGCTCCCAAGTGCTCTTGCGCAGGCCAGCCGTTGATGACTTTGCCAAAATTGGCTCAACCCGCTCACCCTGCATGGTGAACAAACTTGGGTGGGTAGCTTTGACTTATCCCAACTCTAGATCATCCTAGCCTAGATCTTGAGAGCCCACAACTAGTGATATTGGCAATAATCAAAATTTAAAACCCTTGCATCGATCCGCCCGTGGCATCTCCAACTGGACTACGCTTACTACATATATGTTTTCCCGGGCTGAGATGCAGCTTGGCTACAACATAGACTTGGCTGCTGAATGAAATGGTGTACATGTTTTTGGTAAATCAGGTCAGCTGGCTGAAATTCTAAGGTAGATCGACGAAAGATTGCCAATGAAGAAGTGTCTTCTTGAATGTTGGAATCTCAGCTTTTGACCTATTCCCATCATTTCGGGAAAATAAATACCGTTGGAATGCCAAAGAACATTGTTGAAAATATGCCTTTCTGGGATTCTGTGGTTTATCCCGTCATTTAGATCGGAATATGCAATGTGGAAAGTGCCCATTTGGCCCAGATCTACTGAGGCGGATGACGACTGCCTATGACTGCCTTGGAGACCTACGAGGTGAAACCACCCCTTTGCTGTCCAGATGCAAGTTGGGAATTGGATGCCGACCAAAATGATTTCCTACCAGAGGATGTTGGCGCAAATAGGATCAAACATGATCAAACCAAATAATTCTAAAATCCTACAAGCATGATGGTAGATCACCATCATACAGTAGTTCATGTATCATCGTTTGTGCTCAGTCCTGTGATGCTTCGCATTTCTGAGGCTCAGACAACCAGGGGAAAAATCAATCACACCCAGTTCAACAAACCGGGGTTGCGGTGTGGAGAATACTAGCAACTTGCTGTCATAAACCACTATCCATCATTAAAAAAAGTAATTATAAACAAAGCATGTCATACTTTGACCTATTCCTATGACCTGCTGTGAAATCTTCAGTGGCTATCAGAGCTATCATTTCTTTGGGGTGCCAACTCTTGCCGCGGCGCACGACGCTGCTGCTTCGTGCGTTTTTCCAAACGCACTGCGCTGTCCCGATGGGTCCCGAACTTCTGATCTCCGCCTGCTTAAGGCGTGGAGGATGACTGTTGGCAGCGTTTTTGGTTCCTCATCCATTTTCGCTTCTTCCGTTGATCGGTTCTTTCGGCTGCTTGGATCTGCCTGGTGGTTTTGAGAACAAGGTTGACTGTTGCATAGTGTTTGACTTGATGCTTCATTCCACTCTGGTTGCTCCTGTGTTTTGGCAGATCTTCGTCAAAGAGCTATGCGAAGAGAAGAGCTATGTGCAGAATACCTGAAAGAACTTGGGGTCTCAAAGGGCTGGGGAGCATCTGAGAAGAAAGTCAATAACCTGACAATGTATCGATCATGAGGGTTAACAGAATTCACATGTACCATGTACCATTTCATACCTTTGAACTCTGGTGCCTTCCTTAGGTACCCCGTTTTGGCTTCCTATCTCGATATATCTGGATTGGAAAAGGGCGAAAACATAAAAGAGCACGAGGCATTGGCCACCAATGCAACCAGCAATCAGTGAACCGAAGCAAATTTTAACATTCCTTGTGCTCAATTCCATTTGATTTGCCATATCCTTGAACTCAGCGCAGATCGAAGATGAAAAATTAATGGAAACTTCTTGCTCAGCTGTTGTGCAATGTTCTTCAACCAATTACCGGTGGATACTTAATTGAAAGCAGCTCGATTGCAGTTTCATGCATGCTGAAATTTCCGTGTGCATGCAGTGGAATATGTGTCCCTTTCAACCGCCTGCCTAATGGCAATCATATCGATCCATCAGAATGAGCTGGTTGGGCTTGGGAAGTTTCATGCTGGGCATCGGATAATTATTCAATCAACACCAACATTCGCAGTCGCATTACCCAGTCAACTTTGCTGCCAGGTTACTCTAATCCAAAATCGTAAACCCGTGATGGTGAACCACTGATTCATCATCCAGCATCACCAATGAATCCACTTGTACTCGACCATTCATCAATATTAATCAGCTGATAACGACAAAGATCACCAACCCCTTTGTTCCATCGAGGCCTGGGCAGAGCGTGCAGGAATCCGATCCTTCACCTATGCGATGAGATTCCAGCGAAACCCTTTTGCTAGACATGCCCAGCAACCCCCCTATGACCTACAGTGAAAGCTTGTGCACAGGAAAGAAAGAGACTCTCCTCAAGCAAGTGATAAGAGCAAAACTCAAGGTACATCATGATACAATGAAACAAGGAAATCGATGGAAATCGGAATACACAAAAGAGTTGTCAATCTAAGCAGCTGCCGGATTTTCCATGATAACCCATTGGGTAGATTTGCAGGTGCACAGCCAGGAAAAAGTTGCCAATTGTGATTTAAGTCCTAAGTACATTGGGGATACCTGCTACTGAGCAACTTGCAACATGAAATAGTGTCCTGCATACATGCACAAATATGACATAACATATTACCCGCACGAGGCGGGGGCGGAAGTTTCCGATAGAAAGAATTATGGGCCTATAGGATGTTGCGACACAATGTTGTGCCTATAGGAATGTGGGTGCGGTGCTTGTGGGCAGCTTTCAGGGGTTGTTTCTTGTTGTCTCGCTTTCAGTTTCACGCGCGTTTCGCTGATTTCTTTGTGTTATTCCTCTTTCTCTTCTCTTCTCTTCTCTTTCTTTTTTCTTTCTCTTCTCTGCTCTTCTCTTCCCTTCTCTTCTCTACCCTTCTCTTCTCTACTCTTCTCTACTCTTCTCTTCTCTTCTCTTCTCTACCCTTCTCTTCTCTACTCTTCTCTACTCTTCTCTTCTCTTCTCTTCTCTTCTCTACCCTTCTCTTCTCTACCCTTCTCTTCTCTAC
>VSDK01004732.1:6302-20114 GCA_009767595.1 Symbiodinium kawagutii | reverse complement strand
CTCTTCTCTTCTCTACTTTTCTCTTCTCTACTCTTCTCTGAGCTACTCTTCTCTTCTCTACTTTTCTCTGAGCTACTCTTCTCTTCTCTACTTTTCTCTTCTCTACTCTTCTCTGCGCTACTCTTCTCTTCTCTTTTCTAGCTCATCCGTAACTCGGAGTTTCTCTATGAAACTTCCTTTGATCAAAATGCGATTTCAGTTTAGGCAGCATAGTGTTGTTTTGGTGGTTCAAACAATCTAATCGCTGAATCGCTGCACTGGCAGGCATCTGGGCAACTCACAGAAAGTGGCAAGCAAGTAGCTTCCAAAGGCAGGAGCGCATCATCTCTGCCCTCAAGAGGCAGTGAGAGAAGAATTCGAAGGATCCGATTCCCACAGAGAATGAAGAAAGTGACAGAAAGTGAGGGTGATGAAGAAGGATGTAGGTGTAGAGGAGGAAAAAGTGAGGAAGATATGAAAGATGACACCCCAAGTAGTCACAACCCTGGACAAGGATGCACCAGGGCGCCACATCGAGAAGGCTAACTCTGCAGAAAAGAGCTGGCTGCGGAGTGAGGGACATGGATACGAGAATGATTAAGAACCTAAGGAGAAAGACCCAGGAAGACCCCGAACAATTCCAGAGGAGGTTTTGAGATGTCGGGCATGGAAGAAGATGAAGACACTGAGGTTAGTGGCAGCACTGGGCCTGGTACTGGACTGGGATATGATGGGATATGTATCTACTCAATTTCAATTCGCCCCGAAATGAATTTTCTGAGAATGGAGCCACCTCGCCCCAGATGAGAAGAATTCTGACGCCAGGCAGGCCGTCGCAACCTGCAGAAGCCAAATCCATCGAGAAATCAAATCTTGTTTGGTATCTTTGGACAGTGATGAAGATTAAAAACAAGCTTTTAAGGGAGGTTTCAGCGCGTGTGTGATCATGTCATATCAATTACTTTTATGATCATGAGCCCCCATGAAATATGCATATCGATCTTCCATTACCATGCATGCATAATTGGGTGCTTGTCATGGCGTACAATCAGTGCATCACATGGACCTTCGATGTGCATGCCCAACAAGGCATCAACATACATGCATGATGATGATATCATCTATAGATATCTATAGTTTATATCCCACATATAATGTTGTACACATCACGCTGTACATCATATATGCCGGGAATCATCATCATCCTCATGATCATCCTCATGATCATGATCATCATAATCATCATCATCATCATCATCATCATCATCATCATCATCATCATCATCATCATCATCATCATCATCGTCATCGTCATCGTCATCGTCATCGTCATCATCATTCTTTGTATATATATGTATATAATATATCATTATCCTCATCATCCATTCCCTAATTGTCAGATCATACCACTGCAACTACACCTTCTACCCACTTGTCCCACGGCCTTCCCTTGAGCAGGGCCACTGTGACACACACGAGCCCCCTGGTCGCGAGGAAACACCAGCAGAAGAAAATGAGGACGACGATGATGGTACTTCTATGGAACATGACAGTTGACTGGCACCTAGGATCAAATGTTGAGCGGTGGATGCGGTCCCAAGCATTTCTGATCACGCAGAGGTTCCAAGGACTTCCCCACGCTTTGGGGGTCTTGCTTTGGGAATTCTCCAGGCAAGGCTCCTGGTGTCACTTTGGTGACGAGCATCGACAAATCTTGGACGTGGGGTCTGGAGGTGGGCCATGGTATCGGAAGAATTTGCCCCAAAGGCATGCGTTGAGTTGTTCCGTGTAGTGGCGACCATCATGCGGACGGGACATGTGTGCACTGACGTAGGTGTAATTGTACATCGGAAGGTAGCGCATTTTCGCTGTGCGATCTGTGCGCGTGTAGTTTTCAATGACAGAGATCTCTGTATCAGTGAGTAACGAGGCACGTGAAGATGACATGTATTTCAGCCGGTCATCACAAGCTTTCTTACTCGGTGCATATTTGCAGTTTGCCCTGTGGATGTGCATTGCTGTCATGCCCTTCCATACGACTGTCACGCCAGGAAACTCCTTCAGAACTGTTGCTATCAATGTACGAATGGCCTCTTTCAATTGACGGAAGTCTCCGTCAGGCACAGGCTCCAATACGTTCCATACGCCAGCATTCAACACCACCAGGGCTGGTCGCTCGTGGTGATCTCTGAAGAACTTCCGCAATCGCTGCAAATAATGCACCTCGACCGTTGCAGGTAGCAGGGCTGCTTGCACCTTCAGATAGTAAAACTGAGGCCCCCGGCACAGCACTAGTTGCTGCATTAACGAGTCGCCCACTGCAACTGCGACGGCGAAACTATCTAGATAGATGGGCTCAGAAACTCCATAACTCACAGCAGCTTCTGGCTGTTGATGAAAACCGTAAAATCCACGAAAAGTCCATCGAACCAGGCGAGCTCTTCCATTTGGCCAAGAGCTCTTGCTTGGCGGGGCGAGCTGACCCACTCCACAGGAGTACTGCAGCAGCACGGTGACATTGGAAACATCAAGCGTTCCAGCTGGGGAGTCCGGCAGACCCTGCCACGTTAAGCTATACGTCCCGTTCCCATGGTCTTGCAGCAGCGCAATGCTGCTTGGCGCTTCCTCCTTCCCAGTCCAAACATAAAATTCATCTCCTCCTGTGGTTTTATTCTTTCCATCCACCAGACTTTGAATCGCAGTGGCATGCGGATCAAGGTTTATGCCTGTAGTCGGCCGGCAGATCTCTTCAGGAGTAGCTGGCTCCACATGGCCACTTGGCTCCGCATGGCCACTTGGCTCCGCATGGCCACTGGGCTCTGCATGGCCACTTGGCTCCACATGGCCACTGGGCTCTGCAAGGCCACTGGGCTCTGCAAGGCCACTTGGCTCCACATGGCCACTGGGCTCCGCATGGCCACTGGGCTCTGCATGGCCACTTGGCTCCACATGGCCACTGGGCTCTGCAAGGCCACTTGGCTCCACATGGCCACTGGGCTCCGCATGGCCACTTGGCTCCACATGGCCACTTGGCTCCACATGGCCACGCAGCTCCGCGTAGCTTTGTAGCTCTGCATAGCCACGTAGCAGCCGAAAGTAGGGAGCTCTGGGCACAAACCACAGAGCTGAAACAAGGAAACCAATGATGGAAATCGCAAACTGCAACGCGTGCGAAGCCATCGCAAGCTGAAACTCATACTGTGGGGCAGAACTCTTGGATGGTTCAGATCCAACATCATTAATACGATTGCTTGTTGTCAATAGTTACCCTCTGGGTAGATTGCCCTTGATAGCTGGAAAATCACCAGGGAAACCCTGGGAAACCATCTACAAATGCGGTTGATATCCGTTGCAAGCTTGACCTAGCAAAGGGTAAACGACTACAATAATAATCATTGGTGATGAATATGGTCATCAATAAATTAATCATCAATGATACCAGCATCCATGATTGTACCCGCAATCTTTGACAGTTAATCATCATGGTTGACAAGCCACCAATGGCAATTGGTAGGTGGCGCGTCCATCAACTCCAGTTGAGCCAGGATCCCGAACAAATATTTGGTCCAAGGAGCATCGGCACTTGATGATCATGAATCATGATCCACCCTTTTATGGCTGGCCCCTGCACCCCTGGTGGACATGAATGACCAGTCGAGTCTTTGTTGGGATGTGAACTCCCATTGTTGGAATAGTTGGTTTTGAGATTGTTTGACCAATTACCCTGTGACAGATAGACTTAGATAGCTGGGAAATCTTCCATGTTTTGCAAGGAAGCCCTGAATTTGACCATGCATCTATGCTGGAGATTGCATCTAGCCAGGTGAGCCTTAGGCGCTTGCATACTCATTAACTCCGGACAATAAATAATTTGCTTTTCTTTTGACATATATACATACATATTCACGTACAGGTGGTCATACACTGTGAAAAAATACGAGCCTTTCGAATGAATGCATGCATGACATGTCATTTCGAAACGTCATGCCATAACACCATATAGCAAATGAATTCCCAGTGTATTGTACTACATTCTTGATGGTAGTTGTTAGTTGTTGGTGATTAAGTCATTATTGAGTACCGTTGGCGATCCCTGATCATCATTACGCACCATAAAACCACAATTCACCATCTATTACATGGTGGTATTCACCATCATGATTACTGAATTATCCAATGGGTATACCACTTAGCATATGACCAATGACCACCAGGAACCATCAGAACTCATAACAATCAAACAGCCATTGTAAACCATTACGCATGAATTGATTCCTAGAAATCATAACAGCTGCTTGTGGACGGTTCGTGATGAACATAGGTCGTTCTTGAACCATCGTCAACTATCACTCTCTCCCAACCTCCCGCCTGCCAGCGCCCAGCTAACTAATCATACGCAACCCTTATTGAGCATCGTTGATAAACCATCTTTAACCGTAGCCTCGCTAACTCTCATAAATCCATCATTAACCCATCATGAAACATTGGAGTTCCCGTCTTGGAAGAATGAATGAAAGGGTGTTGGGGAGGTTTTCGGCATATGATCGAAACTCTTCATTTGTTTCACTCAAAACCCCTGGATCTGCTACCCTGTTGATTTGCTTCTCCGACCATCCATCAGTTGTTGTCCATTTAGTTTAACCCTTCTTGTTGCTTATCTTCGCCTGTTATAAACCATTAATAGCCATAGTCAACCATTGTTAGCCATGGAAAATCCCATGGTTTTCCTATAAAACTATAATATCATATTTTGCAAAAACATATATAAACCATGATCAGCACGATTGACCACGATTGACCAGGAAAAAAATGTTCACCACCAACCAAGGGCGCCAGGTGCTCCACACCGCCGCTTGGCGGCAACAAGCCATGCCAGGCGCACCTAGGACAGGACCTTCACGCTTT
Organism: Symbiodinium kawagutii; assembly: GCA_009767595.1. NCBI lineage: Eukaryota > Dinophyceae > Suessiales > Symbiodiniaceae > Symbiodinium > Symbiodinium kawagutii. The sequence continues at coordinate 15,230 of VSDK01004732.1, read as the reverse complement.
GCAGCTGAACACCTCAACCGGTTGAGTTCCAAGGGCCAGCCATGGATGGTTTCCAACGAAGGTCGATGCTCAAGGATGGCTAGCGATGGTTGATGGTGTTTGATATGGATAATGATGGCAGTGGCTTAGAATGAATAGTAGCGGTCAATCACACTACACTATGACAAAGGTTTGTTTTCACCGCCTCTGGTGAGTGTAACTCATGGTAGCATGATGGTTGATCAACCAAGGACACTCATTTTGATTGACCTGCACTTTGGATCGAATTTCTGATCCACAGGCGAACCATGATCCACACATCACACTATTCATGTAGGAGTCCACGAGTCCACGGGGAAAGGGTTGTCATCAGAACCACAAAAGCAAAAACCGTGGTCATTGTGTTGGATTTTCATCAGAAAAAATATGATCTTGTTGTGTAACGAGTCACTTCTATCCACAAGATAATCAAGACATGCTTGTGCTTGGGTCAACCAACAGTGAAACAAATTCTTGAAGACCCCTAAATATAGGATGCATATGTTTCCATCAATTTCTGGGTGGAAAAATGGAAATCCCAATGTGTAAATCATCATTGTTTCTGAGTCAGGGCTTCGAGATCAGTTTGTTTGATGCCTTTGGGTTAGACTTGTTAATGTTTGAACGCTGCAGCACAGGTCCATTGATCAATTTGAAACACTTTGACATTTCTATGATCAAGTGGTGCTTGATGCACACAATCAATTTGGGATTGCTCCACCGTACGAACGGTGCATCTCTGAAACTTGGTCTAATTTTCAATATGAAATTTGGATTGAACCATATTGAACCAGACAAACTAGAAATTTGCCAAGGTACTGACTCAGGGTCCAGTTTAAAGACATCATGACTCAGTCCTGACTGGCGGAGCTCCTCTGATTGTTCAAAAGCTGTGCTAACCGATTGGTGAAGATCATGGGTGCATTTTCATTATGCGATTCCATCTGGTTGACATTACAATCCCTCAATATATTTCAATGGTTTGGAATAATGTTCACCTGTTTTTACCATCTTGAAATCTTGTCTCAGGAAAATATGGACTCAGCACTTGCTCGCATGAAGCAATTTCCAGCAGCAATTGGGTCGGGCATACAAAGACTCTGCCGCGTGGTGTCGTGCAAACGAGATCAACCACTCACAGGCACCCTTCAGTGTCAAAATGGTCCTTTGGCAATCTCAGATAGCATACATTATATAGCATAACGGCACTTGGTGCTTCATCCTTCCCCATCTATGTTTCCTATTTATGTCGAGCCAAGTTGGCAGGTGAATTCCTGCTTTCCGAGCCAGTTACAAAAGACTGGTGGTACTCACAGCCAAAGCCTGGAATGGTAGGATCATTTGTTCCTGGCTTGAAACCTGCGCCGCAACATCTGCAGGCTTTGACAAACGCTATGATTCCGGTCGCCTTGTATTAGCAAAAGTTCTGATGAACCTTTCCTGCCAACCCCAGCAGCTGCCTTCACACTAAAGACTATAACATAGGTGGTGGTGATCTTGCTGCGGCTGTTGTAGCTGCTGCGTATTGTTCCCTTCGTTGATGTTTCTTGATGTGTTGGTGTGCGTGGGTCTGTGTGTCTTTGTATGTGGGCTCCCTGTTGCCTGAGCTTCCGATCCTACAACCTGACTGTGATGTGCAAGCAGAGGCTTTTTGGCTACAAGGTTAGCCGGGGCTCTTAGCTTGCATTAGCTTGTCTTCTTGTTCTACATTTCTTTATTTCTTTGCATGTGTTGGCTGGCTGGTTGCTTGCTTGCTTCTTTGTTTTGGGGGTACTTCTTGTTGTGCTGTTTTTGTCTCTCGGAGTGCTATTTGCTCTTTTACACATTACATTTGTTTCGTTTGCTGTTGTTTAGTTTTTGAATTAATGTTTGTGTTTCGTTGTCCATTCTCAATTGTTCGTCATGTTGTCTTCTATTGCTGTCCCTTACTAGTTGCTGTAATGTCCTGAATTGCTGGTGTTGTTGCCGCTGCTGTTGGTTGTGATTTTGGTGTTGCTGCGGGTTACCCCTTTAGCTTTGGGTAGAACACTTTGGTGTCGTTTTTGTTGCCTTGTCGTGTTAGTGTTTTCAGCGTTGTTGCATTCATTGCAGTGTTGGTTGATTGTTGATTGTGTTTGTGGATTTCTTTTCTTTGTTTTTAACCTCTATATTGTATCATCGGTTTGCTTTGCAAGGTAGAATGTTGTGTTGTTGCTGTTGATATTCTATTGTTCTTCTGGTGGTGGTTGCGAGTTTTGGCTCTTGGTGCTCTTGGTGTTGGTGATGGTGTTCTTGGTGTTGGTGTTGCTGATGATGTCTGCTGGATGAGTTTGTGAAGTGCGGGTAGGAAGGATGGGGGTGGAAAGATGGGAAGGACAACCACTATATACTAATATGCCACAAGTGCATAATTCATGTTTTAAATGTGCTACTTATACACTGGGTGTGCATTCCATAAATGATCAAAGTGTGCTTTTGAATTCAATAGGCTATTGGCAAATGTTGCCATAGCTAACTATCCTGCAGCACTTTGCCGTCCGTTGATGAATAACCCCTGATGAAATAAAGATGACCTTAATCAAGGGGGTCTTCATATCATTCTTTCTCTGTGTCCTTGATGTGGGAGCTCAATGAGCTCAGGACGGCCAAGGCAAGATCCTTCTAAGTGACAGAATCCAACCCACGGAAGCTGAAGTTGGACCAATTTTAGCTCTCAGCTCAAGGATATAGCAATGCATGGTCGCTATTTCCGACCCTATGATTTTCATGATGCGATGTAGATTGCACTTTAGAAACAAGTTTGTTCACGTCTCAAGAAGCCTACAGAGTTTGCATAAAAATGCATGCTTTTGGCTAAGGAGCTGTGCTGCTGCGCGCAGTATTCATGAAGGGTTCTTGATTCTGCGGACGTGATCGACTCGGATTTGTGCGATCGACTCGGCTTCAGAAACACGAGTCTCTGATGGTTCCAAAGTTTCACGTATCTCGACAATTAATCATTCACCCACCCGTTGGCTGATACACTTAAATTGGGGGGTAGCGTGTGTGTTCCTGGCTTTATGGAAAACCACAAAGACTTTTGATATCTTTTGATGACATATTGGGACCACATCGGACCACCTTTGGTTCGGCCAATTTCGGTTCCACTTGGTCACAGAGTGCCTTGAGAGGAGCGGAGGCCGGCGAGCTCCAAAACCCTGGTACCCAAGGCGTTCCACAGCCGAGTTCAACGAACCTGCCACTCCTTTCAACGAGCCCAACAAATTCGATTTCCCAACAAATCATCCCCTCCAAGTTGGGGACCGAGACCAAAATTCCAGGTTTCCACACACGTTCACGGATGAGGATGCTATGCGTTGGACAAAAGGATCCTTATCTCGGATTGTAGAGTAGTTATGAGTAGCTTGTGTTCCTTCATGCACCAGAAGTTGTGTTATGTATGTACTTGAGCCCACTTGGGATGTGCCAGGCATTCCCATCCACGACAGCAAACTTGGCCGCTTAGCCAACGGTTGAAGCTAGGCCCCTCGAGGTGATGTACGCAGATACGTTGGCAGCAACATAGTGCTGCCTTGGCATTTGGAGTAACAGGCTCCTCTCTATGACGTATATAAAGATATATAAAGTGCGAGAGGTCCTTGGAATCATTCTAAACATGTATAAAGTCAGAACAATGTACTTCGACAGCTCAATCAAACTTAAACTTCATGGCACCTATTCCGTTGCATTATCAAGTGCAGCTTATACACTCGCTAAAATTACCACGACGAAGCTTTCACCCGCTGAACCACGATCCACCATTGTGCAACTTCCTCAATTTCGTGTAAGATCTTTGCAGCAAGGCGCACATGCATGTGCATCCAACAGCTCTTTATTGTCCAACCAATCTGCAAACGTCTCCAGACTTAAACAGTGCAGTGACTGACTTTCAACACGAACCTTTTTAAACCATTCACTGTTGGAATAATGAAATTGACTTGGCATTCATAATGTCATGAGCGCCACAAGCGTGGAACATGATGTTTAGTGAAGCTGATGATTTTACCAAGTCAACATCTTAAGCCCCTGTTGGCATGTTCTCTGAGATTTATTGTGAAACTTTCATGCAATAGCACTGGCACTCCTGGCATGTTTTGCTTCTGGTTGGTGTGATATGCTTGGTTTTACGAAACAAACGAACAAGAGTGTTGCTTGATTTTCTCGGAGCTTCAAAACCTTGTAAGTGATCCGCTAAAAGCCGCTGCAACACTACGCCATACTACGCCCTACAAGGCTCCAACAGAATCGAGTGTGATAAGAATCTTATCACATTCCTCTTCATTTCGCTTCACAAGCTTCGTAGATGGATCGTTTTGGTGCAGCGCCCGCCTGGAGTGTGCTGCATGCAGATTCAAACTCGCCAAGCCAATACCTCGACGATGACAAAACGGGGCCCAGGGCACTCCATTTCTGTGAGACTTCAACAAGAAAGTAAATGTGCATAGTAAATGTGAATGTAAGTATGATAAGAATGCATAGTGCCTCATTTCAAGTTTTACAGAAGATCTTTCAGAATCCGAGGTGTGAAGTTGGATGCGCTCTGATATTCTCATCTCTGCCATGAGGATGGTGCTCGAAGCCATTGAGCGTTCTTAGGACTTGACTCTAGGGGTCCAGTCTCCAGGTGCTGTGACATTGCGTGCCATCTGCAGAGCAGAAATCAATAGACCCCAAGGGGACACTGCTGTCGTGGTACGTTCCCGTCATCATCCAACCCTAAACACGAAACTCTAAATCCAAAACATTCAAGTCTAAAAGCTATATAGCCTACAAAAAACATTTACCATTTTCCAGTAGAGATTGGCCGTCTGGTTTTGCGGGGGTGGGTAGTTTAGTGACATTCATAAACCATATCATCACCCAACACCCCCCCTCCGGTATGGGCGCGGGCAAATGTCAAGGTTGGCAGGAACATTTGCAAGCATTTGAAAACATGTCATCAATGTGCAGATCATATCAACATTCTACGAAGATGCTGCAACACGTGCATGTAACGAAGAAGGATACTAGATGATACGAGCAAAGAGACTGATGGAGACTGCATGATGATCCCTGTGTTTGTTTTCATCTAGATGAACCACCTATCATGAGCAGTGACAGCCAAGGGAGATCAAGGGAATTGGATCCTGCAAAAATATGACTATGACATCCCATAAACGAGTAGGATGTCCTAAAATTACATAAAGATAGATGCTTCAACAACGTTCATTAATTAATATGATACCATAGTACTCCATAGAATATCCATAGTATCCCAAGCTCGAATCCATCTCCACTGGGAAAGACGAGCGCCTAAAGACAATGCAGCATCGCAGTGTTCTCCTTGGCACTCGTCGTGTCGCCACGTCAAAAACTGATCTTCGTCGTGTTCTCCTTTCTTCAAGTCTGTCTAAGCGTGTCTAAGCGCTTTCTGATGCCGAAATGTCTGGAGTATTACGAAAAATTCAATCTTTTGAAAGGTGCAACAAATGTGGCTTGCCCTGGCATGAGTTTGAAGATGGTGAGACGGCAAGGAAAATATTGCACGCAACGGACACTGTGCAAACACACAGCACTGATGGTGCTTCGCATTTGTATGTTCCAATTGCCACACCCAGCCACCTAGCACTGATAATGATTGCCACTGCTTCACGAAGAAACTGCCTGGAGCTTTCGGAATAGCGGAATAGGCCAGATGCCACGCAGAGTTTGCCGTGTGAAGACATTTTAAGTCTGCAAGGTGCGTAACAACATGGCATCCTGCCTGTAGATCAAATGCAGCGCTATACATTCAACTAATGATTCAACTGAGTTCTCAAGTGATTCAACTATGTGGTGTGCATCCTCCCGCAACAGCATTGTGTCGATGTCAATCCATGTCAGTTGGACGACACTTTGGGCTCTTGCAAACGCCTTAGCGAGATCACTGCCCTTCTCTTCAGGGGGTCCCTCGTCCGCCTACGCCCATCTTATTTGCATTCGGTCACCTCTGAGGTCACAAGAGAACCTCTTGTCATTTGGATCAAAAGTTGACAAATTAAAGCGATGACTTGATGCATCTTGATACCTTCCTATTCAACAACAGCTGTTTGGCGCTCACATCACTTCACGCCGATGGGAAATGATGGGAACATGTTCGAAAACAGTTTCCACGGCTGGGTTGAGATGTACTGAGTGCCCAAACAAGCACCCAGATGGCCGTGAGGAGTGTGGCATCATCTGCTGGCATGCCTGTCCCACGATGGCCGAGCGCGTTGAAAGCTAAAGAGCTCGAGTGCAGAAAGAAACCGAAGAATCCAAGAATTGGTACATTAGAAACTGTGACCGTGGGTGAATTGAATGAGGGGCGGTCAAGGATTGGCAGGGTCTTGAGATATCAAATCCAGTAATATAGATATATATGATGCTCATTCAGGATACCGAAAAAGGAAAAAAACACCGATACTGCATGGTTTGGGACACATTGATGTCACGATGCTCTTAGTGATGTGAATGGGATCAACAGACTTATGACTCATGGCTTGCAAGCGCTGCGTCTTGTCTTCTATTGTATACGTAAACTGATGACAAGATTTACTATCACTAAATACTTAAGCTAAAGACTGCAGTTCAAAACAGCCTATGTCCCAGAAACACTGCCAAGGAGTTGAGATTGGGATCCAGGGGCAGAGGTTGTCCGTGAAGTTTCACATGAATGGCCTTGATTGACCACCTTGCTGTTCCTTGCTAATTCAAGAAGAAACACTGAATAGCAACCAGTCGCAGCCACTACAGTAGCTTTCATGATCAGTGGAAGCTAGAGCAGATGTTCCTAGGGAAAATCATAATGCATGATGATACGTTGAATATCTTTGAATGATAGCTGCACTCAGATTCATGCAGCAAGAAAGTGCAGTACATATCGGAGTACGATGCGATTTCAGCCCCACCCAGATCTCATCGTCCCAACGTTGGAAGGCTTTTGTCATCTCATATCATCTCTTGAACTTGGTGAATGTCGAGCTTCCCTTGCCATTGCCGTTGCGCAGCTGCCTGTATCAAACTTGTAGCTTCCTCCAGCCAACGATTGACAACAGCCTCGTTCCTTAGGATTTGTCAATGCAAAAGCCTTAAGTATTGCTGTGCAGCTGATAGCATCTCAGTGTTTGACCGTCCTATCAACTTAAATTCAGTAATTTATCCTTTTCAATGAAAGGAAGTTGCAACTGCTTAAGTAACTTAAGTTGTGATATGTGGCTTCTTCCCTTGGAAAGTTTCTTAGGAACTTACTCAAAAAGAAGAACCTTAATTAAAAGAATAATAATAAAAGAAAGAGAAGGAAAGAAGAGAAATAGAAAATTTAAAGAATTTAAATTCAAGGAAAGAGAAATTCCCAAAGAAGATCCGCTCTTGGGACAGCGCTTCGTCTAGGCTCCCGGCAGCTCATACGCTTCAAATTGCGCCAGAGGATCCTATGCCCGGAGCTTCCCCCATGGACCCCACGAAGAAAATTGAAAATCTGTGACTTTATTAAGACTTTATAACTTCAAGTAGCTGGAACCCCTGCCCCTTGCTTTCTTTCTACTCAGCAAAGCGGACACTGTAGAAGCATTTATTCGAAGTGCTCATGGATTTGTCTGGCTACCACGTTTAGGCTTGCAAACCACGTGAAAATTCTTTGTAGAGGCTTGTTTGGTGTAGCAAGATTGATCCTGATACATGGGGTTATCACAGAACAGTATCCGCTGCATCCTTTTGCCATCATCACATGCTTACTTTGTCTCAAGATTTGCTCCCCGATCCCCAATGTTCAAATCCACATCTTGTCTGATGTCGTTGTCCTCCTGAAAATGATCCATATTGGCACCGCTGCGAAGCTGTTGGCGCTGTCCAGCTATCTGGCGCAGGGGAATGGGAAATTTGCACAGATTGCCTTTGGAACACAGCGGCACTTCGAAGCCTTTGGCAAGCGGCACTTGCAGTAGTGATCGCCACCCTGGACAGCTTGGTGTTCCTGGGGCCATTCACAGGGCACAAGTCAGGTGCTGTTGAACTGTGGTTTGTCCAATCGACCCCAGTGCAACATGTTATGGATCAGTAAAACAAGTCCAGCATCAGTATATCTTTTTGAACTTGAAATGAACTTGTATAAACTTGGTAGAAAGACCAAGTTCTCTCAAAGCCTGCGTCGGTCTTGTGATACTTTTTTGGAGAATAGCTGCGAAGTGTGTAGTTAGTCATAAAGACAGCATGGTCCGCTCAGCTCAAAATGAAACTTTCAACATCAATAAATGAATGAAGCTCTGTCTCAAAATGATGAAGCTGCAGCTTTTGTACTTTCCGTTTCTTTCAGCAAATCTGCATTGACTGCACCACGGTCCTCCCAGCGTCGACCGCAAACATAGCAGAAATGCACCCCACAGCAACAGACCTGTGGCTAGGCTGCAAGATGACATGACAAAATGCATGCGCACGCAAGCTGCCAAGACCTTATGCTGAACACAGGGATGCCACTGCAAATATCCATGTGAGAGGAAGAGTCGCTTGTAGCTCTTCTAGTTCTTCTATCATCACTTCAAATCATCCAAACTGGTCCTGACGCATTTTTTTTCCAGGAAGTGCCTGTTGCACACACGATGCAGGTCACTACTAGTCCGGAAAGCTGCAAAGGCTGCACATGATTTCACATGAGCTTCAATTAAAGCAAGATGACCAATGGGGGAAACCAACAAACCAAACCAAACCAACCAGCACAACCCAAGACCAAGCAAACAAACCAAAACAACCCCAAAAGAAGCAAACCGCCCATCGAAAAAGGTCATCAAGCTAGCTGAACTAAATATGCACAGGGTGAAACAGAAGACACTCCGCACTCACTCATCTCAGTAGGTGAACTACAGGGCATCGCTTGTCCGTCTCACAGCTTTAAGTCGA
>VSDK01004699.1:131997-153295 GCA_009767595.1 Symbiodinium kawagutii | reverse complement strand
GAAGAATACCAAGGGAGGTTCGACAAAGGTTGGTGCATCATGTTCAAGGAACGGGTGCTTGCCCACAACGACTACATCGCTCACTTGCAGCGACATCCATACGAGAATCAACTCATCACATGGAAGGGCGTGACCACTGTCGACACTCGCAACCTTGGATGGTATGCCTTAGATCGTGTACTGGAAAACATCTACTACCAGAACAAAAGGCCAGCAAGAGATCAGGCAACCGAGAGGGAGAAGCAGAGCGAGCGTGCCTTGGAGCGAAATCTTCAAGCCAAGCGGAAGGCACAAGAGGACGCCAACAGAGCTGCAGCAAGCACGGCAAAGACGGAACCCAGCGAACCGTCCTCCGCCAGTGGCAGCACTGTGCCTCCAGTACCTGAGCCTTCACGTCCTCCATCTACTGCTGCAAAGGCGAAAGCTACACCTACTGAGGAACTTCAACGACCTACTTGGTGGAGAGGCCAATGGTGGCTGATGGATTCGAATGGTGAATGGATCCCCAGGCCAAAGTAGTTGAGTCTTTCTTCTTTGTGGGCGAAGCCCCTACACGCAACCTTCGCAGGTTTGCCCAGGGTTAGTTCCCAACTTCTAAAGTAGCGCATGTCCTCATGAGCAAATTAACTCATCACTTTGCCTCATAATCTTTCTTTTGTTGTGTGTGTGGGCCCTTGGTGTGGTGGAGAGCCGTCGCTCGCGTGCCAGGGAGCACCCATCACGCCGAGGGGGGTGTAAATTCACACCATGCAAATCACCCACACACATATACACGCATACATGCCATGTTACAATAGCATGTGAGGCCCAAGCAAAAAGGTGTTGCCGCCCAGCTTGAGTGTTTCACTAGCTTAACGGTCTATATCATCTTATTGGGATTACTACCCATAAGTGGTTGAGACCTGAAAATACAGTAATCTGTTTGGATGGTTGATGATAGGGATTAGTAGGGGATAATGAGCAACAAACATGGTTAAACAACTGCTAGTTGGTGGTTTCTCGAGTCAAAGGGCTACCTATTGAATCATCCAGTTTATTGATCGTTTATTCTAGTCAGCCGGGAATTATCGGAGGTTTCACCTGAGGTCATGTAAGGTCAATGATGATCGAAGCCAGGAGCTACTGGGATTTAGGTTTCGCAAGCAGTCACTGTCAACTTGTCCGACTGCCCCGCCATGTATGGTGCGCTCGAGCTATCTCGAGAAGATGGTGTTGGTATGGAGAAGCCCTGGTTCTGGCCAATCTGCTGGGTGCCTTAATCGGTTTCATGGAGTCATGTTGGCAGCTGCTTGATGTCATGATATGTCATGATGTCATCAGCTGGGAGGAGAGCGAGTCGAGAAGGTCTTGGTCATTCAACACGCAGAGTGGCTGGGGAAAGATGGAGAAGGAAAAGGCCGAGAAGGCAGTGAAAAGTGGCTACAAATGTGCCTCGGACATGGAGCAGCCAAGCATTCGGTTGGCGATGTGTGGTATTCTTCTGATTGCTTGTGGTTCTTGTGCTGTTGATACATGCTTGTTGTGGTGCCCGCTGCCCCAACCATGCCCAGCCCAGCGTTTGATATGAGTCTCATCGGCTAAATCCAGCCCCACCGCATGCCATCGCTTCCGCTCGAACTAGGTACCTGCGGTCAATACATTTTCTTTGGCAAAACGCTGCCAGGGAGCAAGAAGGAGAACCTAGCATTGGCCGAAGCACTGCCTGGGTATGACATTTGGTGTGCCATATTGTGCTATCATTGGGTGATGGTAGATAGCAAGAATCTGAAGCACAAAATGCTGAAGGGATGAAAAGCAGATGTGGCTGTTCAGTTCTACTGATCAAGCTGTAGGGCCCCCAAAGTCTCATCACAAGATGTCACCTGTTGCATTGAGATGGGCTGTTTCTAGCCTTGTTTTGGTCATGTCGTGGGGTAGGGGCTGTCCGTCAAGCGCGAGGAGAAGGGCAAGGGGCCCGAGGGCATGCTGGGCAACACGGAAGGTGAAGCGGCCAAACTGCGGCAAGCGCTTGCGGCCTTGCAAGAATACGAAGCTTGGCACGGACGCCATGGCGCCAGCAGTCAGCAACGGTTGGATGAAGAAACAATCAACAGATGTCAACAGCCGTTAATAGGTTAAAACAAATATATATATAGGTTAATATCTGGGATGAATGTCACGGCCCCAGCAAATATAGGTTAAAAGGGGAGGCTGGGAGTCGTGCAGGCAAGAGTCATGAGTTCTTTCCGAGTCCTTGGCCCATTTTCAACGGTTTCAGAATGGAAAGCGACGGCATCCAACTCATCGGGATCTGTTGTAACTTTAGGGATTGGTTGGTACCAGGCAGTTGCAAGCGACAGGTAGCACTCAGGGTCTTGTCCCGGCCAGCGATGATTTTGCCGGGGCCTGCGGCCCTGAGGATCTGATGCACACCTTCATCGCGCTGATGTCGGGTGGTTTAAACTTGGCCAAGTCCGTGTTGCGTCTTCACTTCAGCATCGATCCAGGCGGCTGGTGGGACGCGGTGGGACCGGGCACCAGCTGGTGAGCTGGGGCCATGTCACCAGTTGTTAAACCCAAACGAGGCCAGCACAGCCTTGGAGGTTCATGGACGGTCTGCATTTGACGAAGCCATTTACATCCAGTTACGATTTGTATCGGGGAGTATGATCATGCGAAACATCGCGAAACATGCGAAACGCTGCGAAGTGACGCTGCTAAGTGCACTTACGCTGCTAAGTGATTCGAGATGCTGATGGCTTCAGTGCAGAGAGTCATGGATCGAATTTTCACGGGTGCCTTGCCCAGGCGCTTACCAGCACCTTCCGGAACCCTCCTGCAAGACCTACGAGGAAGCTCTGATGCCATGGTATCGAGAGTTCCACCGAATGGACATTCACAACCGGAGCCGGCATTGCATCATGGCTTTGTGGGTGAGTTGAGGTATGCACATCTTATCAAACTGTTGGTTTCAGACATATAGATCTATGATGTTCTATGGGGCATCTGAGAAGTGAAGAGGTACATTCCTGTGATTGATTCTATTCCGTTTTGGCGGGTTCTTGTTTACTTCCTTCACTTGGCCTGTGGCTGGAGATAGAAAGCAGGCCAGAGTGACCTATGGCGTGGCACCTTCCAAGGAAATATGTTTCCATCCAGTGAATCCATTGTTTCTTCTTTCCCGAAAACGAACCTACAGAGATTTCCAGCCTTTGGTCGTAAAATCTTTGGTAGGATGACACATTCACTTGAATTCTGTCCCTTTTTGTGTGATTTGCGCAAGTGGCAGCATGTCGAGATATTGGAATATTTGGGATGTTTGGTCATTCAATCTGATCTTCACATTTCGTGTGTTTGTTTGTTTGTTTGTTTGTTTGTTTGTTTGTTTGTTTGTTTGTTTGTTTGTTTGTTTGTTTGTTTGTTGATCCGTTCACTGTCCCTTGTTTGCGGGTATTGTCAGTGACATCCAACCTGCCCACCACTCACCATTTCACCTTTGCCAAACTCACCTCATCTGCCATTGCTGACTCCCTTGTCCATCCTTGTGAGGCCATGCTCCCTTCAGTCTATCCTTGTGAGGCCATGCTGCCAATGCTCCAGTCTTGTGATGCTTGCCCCCTTGTCCATCCCCCGGTTGTCATCCCCCACTGTCCATCCCATCCCCCCGTTGTCCATCCCATCCCCCCTCATCCATCCCATCCCCGTTGTCCATCCCATCCCCCGGTTGTCATCCCCCCCTTGTCCATCCAAGGCATGTTGCTGACCAGCGTCCTGCGTGGCATGTTGGGAGACGGTCTCACCAGCGGTTTGCACATGGAGGCGCTGGACCTGTTGCAGCCGCGCCCGGCGCTGTCCGGGCGCCCGGGAGGGGGGCCGCCCGGTGGCCACAGCTCGATGTTCGGAGCGCCGCAGAGATGCCCGGCTGCAGGCGGCTTGGGGGTTGGCGGTACGAAATTTGCTCCACATGACTGTGCCATGCAACAACATGCGTGGGTTGGGCTCGAGGAAGAATCCCACAGAGTGATCTTGAATTCCCGACATCGCAGCAGGTTGGATAGCAACCAGAAAGCAACGACTAAGTCCATTCAATGGTGACTCAAGGGTCATTCCACCTGCGGAGTCATGTATACGTCATCCCACACACTGTGGTACCAGTATTCCTCAAGCATCCCCAAAGGGACCTAGCAAGATGTAGTAAACCTATCAATTTCGAGGATCATCGGCTTTGGCAAGTGGTGAACGCACCCATGGTTAGATCAGCAATGGCATCCCACAAAAAACCAAAAATTGCTTGCTTGTTGGAAGGGAGCTAAGGAGCCCTGGCTAACCATATGCCATATACCCCTTTAAAGTGGGAGCCAGTCTCACACCAAGATGCGTTGCGTGAGGAGCTACCATAAGTGTTTCAAGGTAATGCTAACCCCGGATTAATAAACCCGGGGGTTACCATTTTAATGGGAAACCAAGGCTTTTAGGGGCTACCCCTCTGAATAAACCAAGGGTTTATTGAGGTTTATTAATCCAGGGTTGGCATTAGAAATGGTAGTTCCCAACCGCCTCTCCACACCACCCTGCCACCCGATGACCTCCCAGGAAGCCCCAGCCAGATCCTGCAACGCACGCAGTCGAAGGAGAGTTTAGCCAGTGACGAGAAGCCCAGCGTGGATCGACGCCGGGATGCGATGATTGCGATGCCGGGGAGAAGGGGGGGGCCAAAGGGGGCATGGCTCGTGTGGTTAAATGGTGGTTTCTCAAAATAGGGGACCCCAAAAATGGTTGGTTTATTACTATAAATGGTTAATAATGGATGATTTGGGGGTACCCCTATTTTGAGAAACCACCAACTCATCAAATTTGCATGGTAGTTTCGCAAAACTAGGGGCATGTGCCTTAAAAGTGGTTAAAAATGTTTGGTTTAATACTCTAAATGGTCAACATTTTGATACATTGTGAGAAACCAGAAACCACCACATGACAAAATCTACTGAGTTATAGTCCTAAAGATATTTTTAAATGCCGAACTATCGTTTCATTGAGCCGTTCCATGACATGACATAGTGATGGATGGTCCACGGTGATGGTGATCCAGATGAGTTGTGCATCAGGATGTATACTCGTGCAGGTCCATTTTCCATTTGATACCACGAGCAGACACCATATGTTGTACTCATGCAAATCATCCATTTGTCATTCTGGTACCAAATATCTCACTTCAGTCTTGTATAATCTGAAAATGAACGATATCAGGCATCAGGAAAATTATTGATGATTGATGATACTTCATAATCAGAAAAAACAACTCATGACTATCAGGTAATTTCTCATCAGAAATGCATCCATTGCCTATCCTCAGATCAGCAGTTCACCAGATCACTGGATTTTGATGGGAAAATCCACTGGTTGGAACGCCCTGGCGCCAGCTGTTTCTTGAGCGCACCACGACCTTCCCAGGGCCCGCGGGGCCCTTTCCAGGGCTTCCCCGGTCGAGCCACGAGCAGCGACGACGGCCCAGGACAGGCCTCCAAGGTCGCTGGCTCCAAGAGGTTCCTGAGCCACACTCAGGTGCCGAAGCTGCAGCTGCAGCTGGAGCGAGCTTGGCAGCTTCAATGAAATCTACCCGCTTAAAAGTTATTCATGAACCTCATGACCAGCTAGATCCAACTAGATCCAACTAGTAAATCTCATGAATTTGCTCTACTAACCTACTTAAGTTATTTAATCTTCATTTGTACCAACTTGTTAATCTCATCTATACCAAATTCATAGATTGTCTACTAACCTACTCATTGCCAGGTGAGCTGCGCGCTGAACGGCTGCGACTCGCCCTTGGGGCTGAAGCTGCACTTCGAGACCTTCCACCAGTGGTGTCACAGCGCCCACCTGCTGCCCTTCGTGAAACGAGCCTCGGAGGAGTGGTGTCGCGGTGGTGGTGGTGGTCGGGGCCCCTGTGGTGGTGAGGTCATGGGGTCGATGGGAGGGGGGCACTGTGGTGGTGGGAAGGAGCTGCTTGATAAGCACCCGTTATCATTATGACTATGATTAACTGGTAACGGTATTGATTATCAATGATTACCAAGAATATTCATCAAAAAAATTGATCATAGTTTCCTTTGCCTGTTTTGACTACCGCCAATAGTTAGAATTGGCAGGCAACTTACAACTACATGTCGTCAGGGCAAATATGATGTGTCAACCATGAAGTGTAGACGGCGCTTCTATATATTGCCCAGCATGCAACAATTAGCATGTTCACTTGAGTGTGAACAAGGTTTCGATATGTTCCGATGCAAAGATGGTTCGTGGTTCTGGTATGTGTTGTTGGTCGTGGAGATCTTAACTCGTGAGAAATAGGTGCAATCACTTGATCATGGTTGCAGTATATATTCCAAGACGTAAGATCGTTGATTGGCACCGACGATGCTCATTACGTCAGCCCCCGTTATGTCGCGCGGCGTGGCGTTCTCCCTGCTGAGGATGCTATCGTCGTTGCGGCATCGCAGGTTTGGCTGCGGGACAACACGTGGGGCGCCATACCAAGGGAGCCAACCCCTTCTACCCGCTGGTGCTCCCAACGGTTCCCACGGTGTGCTATGGTCACTGCTATCCTTTGCACAAAGTCTTTCAGTATTTCTATGCAGGAACTGACGCTCGGACGTTGGCAAGGGGAGTTGTGATATGATTTATGACGGAAATTTGCACGAGAGGCATCCTCCAACAGTCGTCAGTGCATGGGTTTTTTTATCAGCACCATTTTTCTGGTGTTTTTTGTCCAGCATCTTTTCAGACCAGCTACAATTCGCTTAGCAGGCTTGAACTGCTTTCCACTTTCTGAAACCCGGGAGTTGAATGAATTGGCCTGGTTTCTTGTCATGGGATGTATTTCCTGACCACGAACTATTTCCATGTGGTCCGCCCCAAACTGGCCTGGGTTCTGTGCAGGGCTGCAGGTTGAAGCATTTGTGAGCCTCGCATCCTGAATCACAAACCAGGATGGATTTGAGTTGTGTGCGGTTTTGATCCCCCTGGTGATTAGTTGATTGCATTAATTATGAATTTATCAATGATTGATTATTGAATATTATGGATCGTCATTCAAGCCATTGAACCATAGCATTCCCAATTCAAGCGCCTTACTAATTATACATATAGACAATTTCCTTCCTGCTGGTCTTCAATGATGCTTGGTAGTCATCCTTTGGACATGACACTGCTCACACTGCTCACCTTGAGATTTGTTGGCCCAACTCACTGCGAGGTCGCCAGATGTTTGATGGTTGGCGATGTTGCAATGTAGGTGTGCGGTGGTTTCACCAAAAAAACACTGCAGTGGTCCATGAGATTGTAAAGATGGCCAATTCATTTTGACTCTTTACTTAACTTATTCTCAATTCTCCATCAGCAACCATTGATTGCTGCCATGACGATCACATCATTTTTCAAAAACAGACGTTTCCGCGGGCAGATGTCGATCTGAGCCTCCAAGGAAACGATTTTGTGCAGCATCGACGACTCAAAGATCTTAGAATCCGAGAAAGCCAATTGGGGCCTGGTCGCGGGCCAGGACCGCCTGAACAACCAGTGCCTATGGCCATCGACGGCAGAATGTCAAGCGTGGATCACGCGAAATTGGAATGGTTGATGTAGGTTGGTAAAGCAGTAGATGTTACCCTTTGGTAAGCTAACATGGCTGGCTTGAAAATCCACTAGAAATGATGGATTTTTCACGGTTTTCCTCATGAACTGGTGGATTTTCCATTGTCATGTTAGTTTACCAGAGGGTAAAGGATGAGTACTGGCAATCTCCCAACAAAATGCTGGTAACACTCAACGGTTCATGTTGACCGCGGATTCAAAAAGACATAGGTTTGTTAGTGGGGCCGGGGGGTACCATTTTCATGGTACTCGTAAACCAGTTGGCTGAACTGGGGGGATGCCCCCAATTCATCCACCAGGGGTTCAGCTTCATCCAGGATTAGTATTACTTACAGTGTCGACATGGTCAGTTTAAGGACTTCGGTGACCTGACCAGAAGAATGTCGAAGACATCTGCCAACATGGCAGTTCCGATTTGGACATGGGCCAAGGATTGGAAACATCCAACACACCCTCATTGTCACATTGTCCATCATTTCTCACCATTTATTTAACCATCATTGGCCACCAGTCAACCATCATTAACCATAGGTGATATAGATGATGAGTGAGCCCAGGGACCCAACCGTTCATGTCATGGCCCTTGGAGCCAACCATTGGGGGCTCCACCAGGGCGTTCGCCGCACCCAGGTGCTGGTTCAAGGTGGCGGATGAGGTCGATCCCAGCCACGAGGCGGACACGGCCCGGGAGACCAAGAAGCAAAGCAGGACCAGCGTCTCGGACCGCAGCAGAAGCGTCCGGTGCCAGTGGAAGTTCCCGTGTGTGTGGAAAGGATGGAGAGAAAGAACCAGTGAATTTGGAACCGGTGTTAAAAGAATTGTTTGAACAAAAAGGTAAAAAAGAATGGTTTTGAACAAAAGGTTTAAACCAGTGATGAAGGGGTTAAAACAATGGAAAAGACAAAACAAACCAGTGGATGTATAGTGAAATGAAGGGTTAAAACCAGCCGTTTGCCATCTTAAAACATGGTACACCTCATTTGAAAACATGGCCAGCCGTGCAGCGCAGTAAATCAGTTGCAATTAACATTAGACCGGCCAAGGCACTAGTAAACAAATTATTAATTTAGATGAATCACCAGTGAAAAAAATGGCCATGCGATCATCGCCCACGGCAACAGAGTTCTTGTCACTCCCGGACTTTTTAATTGGTCTGGGCTGGGTGGATGGTAGCAGGAAGCTCAGCAGTCCCCAACGTATGCGGTAGCGTCCATAGATATGCTACGGAAACATTGGGAGGACTAGCCGCCCAAAAGTTTTGCGGACGGGGATATTCACGCAAGGCCACTCTTATTGGCTCAACTTAGTGCATCTTAATCTGGCTACCAGTTTTGCCTTGGTGCCATTGTTCTCGAAGGGGGATCGGCAAGTCCTCCAATTTGTATCAATTTGTCACATGCTCCGCAAAAGTTATGACATCCACAGTCTGCAAAAATGAGAGACATATCACTTGGTTCAACTGGGGATCATCATCATCATCACTTTTGCACTGGATTACTCGCAGGCACGGGTGATGTTTTTGGACTATTCCCCAACAATTTTTGAACTACAGTGGACACGCGTCCTTGCTTATAGACGCTTATTCGTTTCGTTTGCTTTTGCTTTTGTTCTTTTTGGGCTGTCCGATTGGGTATGTCCAGTTATTTGCTGTTTGGGTGTCCCTTTCGGGGGAGAGTATCATGAAGCCATACCTTGAGGGTCGGGGTCTCGCTTCCAACGCCGGTTTTTGACTCGCTTCCAACGCCGTTTTTTGACTCGCTTCCGACGCCGGTTTCAGCCCCAAACGTAACATCCACATGGACAGTACCTCATCGAGTTGACAATTGGTAGGGTCGACAATACGTAGAGTTGACAAGACGTAGAGTTGACAAGACGTAGAGTTGACAAGAGGTAGAGTTGACAAGACGTAGAGTTGACAAGACGTAGAGTTGACAAGAGGTAGAGTTGAGAAGACGTAGGGTGTTCAATGCGTAGAGTTGAGAAGACGTAGGGTCGACAAGACGTGGAGTTGACAAGACGCAGAGTTGACAAGAAGTAGAGTTGACAAGACGTAGAGTTGACAAGAGGTAGAGTTGAGAAGACGTAGAGCTGACAATACGCAGAGTCGACAAGACGTAGAGTTGACAAGAGGTAGAGTTGACAAGAGGTAGAGTTGAGAAGACGTAGGGTCGACAAGACGTGGAGTTGACAAGAGGTAGAGTTGAGAAGACGTAGGGTCGACAAGACGTGGAGTTGACAAGACGTAGAGTTGACAAGAGGTAGAGTTGAGAAGACGTAGGGTGGACAAAGCGTAGAGTTGACAAGACGTAGAGTTGACAAGAGGTAGAGTTGAGAACCCAGCATCGTTGCCTGCCTATGTTTCCCACCCCCCAAACCCTAAAGGTTGGTTGCCATGTGTCAAGGTAGTCATCCAACATCGTTGCCTGGCCATGTTCCCCCCCTAAAACCCTAAAGGTTGGTGGCCATATGGCAAGGTAGTCATCCAACATCGTTGCCTGGCCATTTTCCCCCCCCCCAAAACCCTAAAGGTTGGTTGCCATGTGTCAATGTAGTCATCCAACATCGTTGCCTGGCTACGTTCCCCTCCCCAAAACCCTCAAGGTTGGTGGCAAAATGGCAAGGTAGTCATCCAACATCGTTGCCTGGCCATGTTCCCCTCCCCAAACCCCTAAAGGTTGGTTGCCATGTGTCCAGGTAGTCATCCAACATCGTTGCCTGGCCATGTTCCCCTCCCCAAACCCCTAAAGGTTGGTTGCCATGTGTCCAGGTAGTCATCCAACATCGTTGCCTGGCCATGTTCCCCTCCCCAAACCCCTAAAGGTTGGTTGCCATGTGTCCAGGTAGTCATCCAACATCGTTGCCTGGCCATGTTCCCCTCCCCAAACCCCTAAAGGTTGGTTGCCATGTGTCCAGGTAGTCATCCAACATCGTTGCCTGGCCATGTTCCCCTCCCCAAACCCCTAAAGGTTGGTTGCCATGTGTCCAGGTAGTCATCCAACATCGTTGCCTGGCCATGTTCCCCTCCCCAAACCCCTAAAGGTTGGTTGCCATGTGTCCAGGTAGTCATCCAACATCGTTGCCTGGCCATGTTCCCCTCCCCAAACCCCTAAAGGTTGGTTGCCATGTGTCCAGGTAGTCATCCAACATCGTTGCCTGGCCATGTTCCCCCCCCAAAACCCTAAAGGTTGGTTGCCCTATGGCAAGGTACTCATCCAACATCGTTGCCTGGCTATGTTCCCCCCCAAAACCCTAAATGGATGTTGGTTGCCATGTGTCCAGGTAGTCATCCAACATCGTTGCCTGGCTATGTTCCCCCCCCAAAACCCTAAGGGTTGGTGGCCATATGGCAAGGTAGTCATCCAACATCGTTGCCTGGCCATTTTCCCCCCCCAAAAAACCCTAAAGGTTGGCTGCCATGTGTCAAGGTAGTCATCCAACATCGTTGCCTGGCTATGTTCCCCCCCCCAAAACCCTAAAGGTTGGTTGCCATGTGTCAAGGCCCCAGCCCAGTAAGTCGGTGTCTGAAGTGAGTCGGTGTCTGAAGTGAGTCGGAAAACGGTGTCTGAAGTGAGGCGTCTGCCTACCTGGAGTGGTGGCAATAAGCTAAGCTGTAGCTTGTTGATACCTCTGGCTACCACTCCAAACACTCAAAGGTAACAAACCAAATATGAACAGTTTGTCGGATCACTAGCGGTGGTTTGCGTTGGTTCAATGGTCGCTATTGAATGTTCATGGACGTCAGTTGGGGTTGCAGGGTGCTCATTGTAATTCAAATGAATTCAATGTGTTTGCGATTCAAGCAGGGTTGCGTCTCCGAAATTGTTCAGGAACATGCTCATTTCACGAAAAGTTTTGGGGTTGTCCCATGACCATTTGTTGGCCCGTTGGCTCCTCGGGGAATGTTAATCGCAGTCACTGTAGCCCAGCAGGACGCCGGCATCAGATGCCACATGGTAAAAAATTCTGGCTCACCAGGTATGTTTCCCTTCACGCTGCCGCTGAAGCCTGCTGGCAAATCTCTGGATGAAGAAAGGAAACAGCAACTTCTTGCAAAAAAGAAACAGTTTCTCGGCCCAAAGACATGGTTGATCGAAGTCGACCTGGGAAAGCCCTACAGTTGGTGTGTGCAAGGGTTTCCCAGTGAGCATGGCATAGCTCTTGCTGCCCAGTTCCTTCCCATTTGCAGAGCCATATTCTGTCTCAGATTTTCTGGGGGGTCATGCGCAACCTCAAACCCATGAAGGGGGACAATTCGGCAAGCAATGTTCTCATGTTATTGTTTGTATTCATTTTGCTTGTTTCAGATTTATTTTCTCGTTTATTTTGTTTGTGCGCTTGTTGTTGGTTGGTTTTGCTGGTAGATGTTGATAGGGGATGATCCTGCGTGGGCCACGGTTCATCACTTTCATGGAAATATCGGTAGAAGGGGATGGGAATACAGCCGGTCCGTAGGATTTGAGGATCGTGGGCTGTTGGGAGCTGATTTGTTTGCATTGATCTATTTGGGGACCCAAAAAATGGTTGGTTTACTACTATAAATGACTAGTAATGAATGATTTGGGGGTACCCCTATTTTGAGAAACCACCATTTGTGTAATGCTGCCATGCTTGTTTTGTTTGTATCCGACTTCTTGTGACCTTGTGGACGTTGACTTTCAATGATTTTTACGCATTTTCTGGGATGGGACTTCCAAAAGAAGGCTTCTCCAAGTGCCATTTCACAAAGCGGGTACCATCCAGTTTTTGAGTACCATAAAGTACTGCCAAAAAACGTTTCCATGTTCTTTTTCCCGCGAGAGATTTGTTCTGGTGCTGTTGAATCTACTTCAACAGTGGGTTTTCGAACTGACTGAGCTGTCAGTCAGCTTGGGAGTTTGGCAGATCAAAAAACATCTTTGGGGACC
Source organism: Symbiodinium kawagutii (assembly GCA_009767595.1). NCBI lineage: Eukaryota > Dinophyceae > Suessiales > Symbiodiniaceae > Symbiodinium > Symbiodinium kawagutii. The sequence goes on along the minus strand of VSDK01004699.1, from coordinate 140,759 downwards.
TCACAGGTCCCTGACGGCACTCCAGTTGCACCCAGGTTTTTGGCCAAGCGACAGCAGATGCCCGTGAACCCGGGGGTCCTGACAGCGGCGGACCCCTTCTTCTGGTTTTGCCACGGCGACTTCTACCTCTACACTTTCCCAGCGAATCAGGTGAGGTGAGGGGTTGCCGCCGTGGCCATGTGTTGGCCCATGTTGCTGTCACTGCTGAAACTTTAGCGGACCTTTGTCATGCTTGGTGGTTGGGAGCGAGGCCGGGCCATTTCCCTTTAAAGGGGGAGCGTCTTCGAGCTATCAGGAGTGGCATAACCAAATTGTAGTTTAGCATCATTCATCGAATTTAATGAACCCAGTCGCAAGAAGGGCTTGAAATTGTGAGTTGTTGTCGTCATGTACTCAAACTTAAGTTGCGATTGGAGTGCTTGGTTGGCGCTGGTTCTTGTACTCGCTTGGGGGGTGTCATGAAGCATTTTCCAGATTGATTTTAGAAATTGCTTTTTACCAATGTTTGTTGTTCAGAAAGGGCCCAGAAGTACAGTATTGGTGACATTTTTCCAACCTTTCAGCCTGGCCCATGAAACTCGTTCGTCGGTTATATCATCCCAATTTGCCAGCTGTGGAGCTGACCTGATTGTTCCTTTATAGGAGTTGCGAAAGTGAAGTAGTGGTCAAAATGTTGCAGCGTCGGATTGGGCTGCGTGCCCCAGGAATTCTAGATGGTTTCCCCAACCTTTCCATTCAGTTGGGCATTCTTGGTTCAAATGCAAGGTGCCACACGCAAGACAAGACTACGATAATGTGATTTGCCAAAATGTCCTTTGATCATTTGGGTGCTTGATATTGCCCACAATGTGCTCCTCCTCCTCCTCCTCCTCCTCCTGATCATCATCATCATCATCATCATCATCATCATCATCATCATCATCATCATCATCATCATCATCATCATCATCCTCATCCTCATCCTCATCCTAACCTCCTCCTCATCCTCATCCTAACCTCATCCTCATCCTCATCCTCATCCTCATCCTCATCCTAACCTCATCCTCCTCATCATCATCATCATCATCATCATCATCATCATCATCATCCTCATCCTCTTCCTCATCATCATCATCATCATCCTCATCCTCTTCCTCATCATCATCATCATCATCCTCATCCTCTTCCTCATCATCATCATCAATGACATTGTATTCCCTAGTCTTATCAACTAAGCAGCAAATTAACCGCTGCATCTGTCGACCTTCCGCTGCCGGTTCTGCCTTTGCAGCGGCTCAGCCTGGGCCTTTGGGATTTTGTCAGGTGCCCCGGAACTTCCTCCAGGATTCGGCCGTGGTGCTGTGCAGATACTCCGACATCGTGTCCCGTAGTGGCACACCCACGAGGCGTGGCAACCACCCGGGAGCCGGGCAACCGAAACCCGGGATGGCAGCAGGGGAGGTCAATCAGCTGGGAGCATTGGAATGATCAGTTGGGATGTAACTAGGTATTGATCCGAGGATATGATCAATTCTGAAAATCAGGCAGGAAAGAATCAGTTGATTGGTTTTTAGAAAAATGTGTCATGTAGCTTGGGGTATGTTGGCTACGATTCAGTCAGCAAACAAGCTGGTGAATAAGCATACATGATATATTGCGACGATGACGTCTGGCTTTTCACCAATAGACACTTCCTGCGGTTGTTTTTGGGCTTGAAGCATCGTTAGCGATGAACATGCCCCCGCTGAGATACGTATTGCTCAGCCACCACCGGTACCAGAGTGTTGATTGGTGGTCCATCGGTGTTTAGCACTCAGCAAATCGTGGTTCAAAACGTTTTTTCTTTTTTTTTGCATAATGCTTCATTACTGATTAAGGGTGTTCAAGTGATGATCAATCATGCTTCATAAGTGGTTCAAAAGTGGTTAGATAATGGTCAATCAATGTTTTAAACAACAGTTCCACAGTTTGACGGTTGGTTCACTAGTAGCTCATGATGGTTGATGCTTCAACGATGGTTTCCACTGGTGTTTTGATCATGGTTCAGGAATTGCTAACGCTTAATTCATGGTTATCTGCATGCGCCAGGGAGCCATTTAACCATTCAAAACCATGGCAAAGACCATCGCAAAAGCCATGGTTTCCATGGTAAAATCCATCGGTTCCATGGTAGTATCCACCGGTTCCATGATTGAAACATATTGAAACCATAGTTTCCAGGGTAGTTTCCATAGTTCAAAACCCTGGTTTTCATGGTTCAAAAGCCTGGTTTCCATAGTTCGAAACATTTCGAAAGCCAGTTTCCATAGTTGAAACTCTATAGTTTCTATGGTACCCATAGTCTCCATGGTTCAAAACCCTGGTTTTCATGGTTCAAAACCTTGGTTCAGCTCCCCACGCCTCCTGGTTCGGCTGCCAGGAAGCAGACAGCCCAGAGCTCGCTGGAGCGGGGGGCCGCCGCGCCGCCCAGCAGCTGCTTGTGCCAACCCACCGACATGACGGACCACCTGAGGAAGCGCTGGGAGGCCGCCCGGGGCGCCCGCAGGGGCGGGGTGGTGGTGTTAGAGTGGTTAGTAATGGTTAATAGTGGCTAATAATGGTTAAGAATAGGGATTAATACGGATAACAATGGCTAATATTGGCGAATTACGGCTAATAATGGCTGATAGTGGTTCATAATGGCTATTGATGGCTATCAATGGCCAATAGTTGCTAAGAATGGTGAATGATAGGGGAGAATAAGCAACAAGAATAGCTATAGGCGATAACTGGTTGGTGGTTTGGTTGACAATTTTGGCATTTTCTTAATGTAATTGTTAAGAAATGGTTGGTTGACAAGCATGCTTTTCATAGGGATTGAAACCACCAACCAGGGAATCGATCAGCAACTTATCCCACGATTATCAGGAGACCACCTGAAGTGCATACCTTTGGTTTGACAAGCAAACTGTGATCACTATCCATGGGAACCAATCAGGTTCATCTATCAGCAACTTACCAAATTGAGGCCGCTTGGCCAGTGCTTGCATCATTGAGAGATCAAAGAGTCGTGGAATATGACGGGGTCATGGTCATACCGGCTGGGAATTTGGTTGTAGCAAAGCACCATCACTGACCATCATTCGGTATGATGACCGATCATTGGCCATCAATTGAACAAGTGTTTGCAATTAATCACCACTCTCTACCCATCAATTTTAAACAGTGAAACATCATTAACAATTACAGCTCAGCAATTGCTCACATCTCATCAAGTTGCCAAAACCCATCAACCACAGCTAATTTGGTTATTCTGTTTGGTGGTTATGTACCTTTTTGTGCATTTTTCCAAATGTATTGACAAATGATCGGTTGATTGACAAGCATATTTTTGACAGGTTGAAGCCACCAACCAGGTCACCATACGGTGGGTGATACTGGTCCCTTGGCCATTATTCATTAATAGCCTGATTTATTTTATCAACATTTAGTTGGTTGGTTGCTTGCTGGGTTGGTTGGTTGTTTGTTTGGTTGTTTGTTTGGTTGTTTGGTTGGTTGGTTTGTTGGTTGATCAGCACATTTTTCATAGGGGTTGAAACCTGTTGAAGCCATCAACCGTGTAATTGCCTTCCTTACGGCGACAGAGCTGGAAACTTTAGTGCATAGCTGGTGCCCTTATCATGATCTCAGCAAAGTCTCATTGAGACTTTGCTTTGACGCCTTTGATCATCGTGCCTCAGGTGAAGCTGGTCTTCCCGGATGAGCAAGGCCTCTTGCTGGGCGACGCTTGGTGAATTAAGGAGTGGATGGTGAACTGGCGTAGCCAGGGCTATTTGTTGTGCTATCCCATTAAACCGGTGGCGGTTTGGAGCTACACGGAGTGTTCCAATATGTTCCAACCAAATGGTGGAAACTAGTTAACAATGAACTCCAGGATGGTTATTCAGTGGTTGATTTTTGATTGTCAATCCGAAATTGTCAATCATGGTTGTGGTCGATCATGGGCAACCACAGGTAGTACTGGACTGGCTAATAGCGGATAGTAGTAGTTCACAATGGATTGTTTTGGCTAGTAATCGTTCATTGATGATTGACAAGGGCTACAAATGCGTGATACAGTGAGACGATAGCTGTATATTCCTCAGTACATCCGTCCTGGAGCGGATAGAATACCAAATTGGACCGTCTGCAACAGGTAATTAGTTTCAATAGTGACAATGGGGGATAATGGGGGATATTACATTTGCTGCTGCATGGTGATAGGTAGTTGGAGCATGTTCAAAACGGGTGCATACCGCGAGTTTTCCTAGCTTTCATTTGGGGATTGTTTTTCGCATATGACTGGGACTAGCAGAGCGATGCTACGCACCTAAAGGCGAAAACACCTACAACGACGTGATTCACAATGGTCTGAGCTGATGATCCGCTTCGCAGTGGTACTTGATTGTTTTGGCCTTTGGTGGATGTTTATAGCCATCATTTGACCATAGTTTTTACCCATCAAACTAGGAGGGTGCTGTTCTGAAAGGGGCTGGCTTGCGGTTGGAAGGGAGCCAAGGAGCTAGGTGTATCCATATGGTGGTTTCTCAAAAATAGGGAACCCCAAGAATGGTCGGTTTATTGCTGTAAATGGTTTATAAGCTGGATGAATTGTGGGGCGCCCCTGTTTTCAGAAACCACGTTATATCTTCAAAGGGGGAACCAAGGAGCTACCTTGTTGGTTGTATCCTTCCTGCAATTGTTGGTTGGATCCCTTTCTTGCTGTTGGTTATGTGCCCTATCACTGCTCATGCGAACCAACCAAGGACAGTGGCTGGTTCCCGGGTGCATTGGGCTATCGTTTCATTTTCGAAGCGTCGACGAAGAACGTGGAGCGATACGTGCTGCTGGACACCATGCCACAGGCCAGGGTTTCACCGCAGAGGTTTGGATTTCGGAGCGAATAGAGGCAGAGAGCCTGTCAGCACACCTGGTCGCTGGGTCAATCCACATTTCGGAGGATCCCCCCAGGACTTTTGTTGGCATACCCAATGTGACGGGGCAACTGACCTTGTTGCTTTCCAGATTCAAGCTGGGAGAGATGTCAAGGGCTGCCGGTAATGATGAGATGACCAGCAAGACTCAGTGGTAGCAAAATGGTAGAGATATAGAGAGGGAGAGATACATGGCCCTGTGCAAGAAATTTGAATTAGAAATCTGGCTTCAGTAGGCTATGGTGGATTTCGGTTCTGTCAGGACATGCGTCACCATGTTGGTTGTATATTTTAAAACACATGTACAATATAATTCGTGAACCGGTTGCAACCATAATTGTCGTCCTCGATAGTTGCAAGATTATCATGGGCAGCGAACACGTGGATCAAGATTGTTTGGCAACAAGTTGGAATTGCTATTTTCAACAAGCGATGGCGGAGTTAGACATTTTGGGGTGAACATTCATAGCTTGAGCTGCCGTACTATGTCAATGATGGCGACCTTCCATTGGAAGGTGAGAGGTTTAGGCAGCAAGTCAAGCACTTGCGGGAGGGCATTTTTTTCTGGTTGGTAGTTTCCAACATTTTTTATTTTCCCTAATATTCATTAAATAAGTGGTTGGTTGACTAATATTGTTTATAGGGGTTGAAGCCACCAACCAGTTTTGGATTCACAGTTGTCTAGACCAGTGACCGTGGAGTCAGATGGGTGAAGTCGACAGGCGTCGTTGGTGTACATGCAGCACGTGTGGCGACCAGACCGGAAAGCCAAGGGCAAGAAAGCGCCGGAAAGCCAGGACAAGGTAACAACGACAGTCTCAGGCGCCGGCTGCTGGTGATAGTTGGGCAGTTGGATGTTGGAAGGGCAGCAGATACACATAGCAAACATGCTTTCTCTCCAACTTTCGTTTTGTTTGGCCAACCTCACTCCTACATCGCCGTCCTCATGAAATATCAAGGATCCTGCTTAAACAAGTGTACGCGATCATTGGAACACACGCTGAGGGATACCGAAATTTGCCACGGGCTTGGGAGGTTAGCACCTGACTCAACACCTGGCTCCTTGCAGGTTGGACAAAGGTCGAAGTGCCGTTGGATTCCAGTGAAAGTGACACCTCCAACTCCGACATGGAGGGCGAGGATCCGATCGCTGGACCCCACCGACGAAGGAGAATGACCCGCGGTGCTGCATGGGTGTGGATTGAACTGAGCAGCGAGGGACCAGCGGCATCACAAGCAGCTGCCGTTGCAACACCGGGCCCTTGTTCCGTTGCAGAATTGCTATGCCGTCATTGGTGTCATGACTTTCCAATACTGTATCATGTATCATTGTTCAGTTTCTGACTAGCTACTTGCTGAGCAAGAATTGTTGACTACTATTGCTGCGTATTGTGGCTATTGATCACCTTTGACCTAAACACCAGTGATCAGGTGTTCCACTGTGGCTGAGGAGGAAGCCCAAGGGAGCGGTTGTTAATGTCTACCAGCCTGAAAATTGCCTAGACATCAGTCACGTGCTTTGGTTAAGCACCACCGTGGCAGGAACATCCCTGTTACACAATGAATGAGATTTCTTTCTAGAACTCATGTTTCTTTCCCCCTTCCCCCCCTAGATCACCATATAGGGCAATACCGGATTGACTGAAAGCTGGCGCGAAGCTCCGCAGGATCCCTTTGCCATATTTCTACCACAAGAAGAAGCCTCCCAAGAAGCAGCGGCCGGGGATCATTGAACGCCCCGTGCGCTGGGAAACGGTGGATTTTATGCTTCCACCGCTCGGCCCTGGACTCTGATAGCAACTGCGGAGCAGCAGAGGAGAGAAGTTCTTTGGTCAGCTGTGTAGGTTGCAGCTTGGTTAGTCAATGGTTAGCTGTTTTGGCTACACCATGGTGAGATGTTGAAGGCGTAGCCACAATGACTTTCAGGCTCAACATGGTTAGTCGATGGTTCTTGGTAGAAGCTGGTGCAACAAAACCAGGACACTTTCTGCTTTGCTTCTCTCACCTCTAGGGTTTCCCTGGCCAGCGAAGAACCGTGAAACTGCGGAGAAAAAACAGAGGACTTCAGGTGGCCCCGTTGATGGAGATCCGGTGATTCAGGAGGGACACTTATTTCAACTTTTTTGGCCATGAGACCAGCTCGAAATAGCATATTTCAGTGAACCTATCGTGAGCACAGGATGCCCCGGAGCTTTGCAAGCCTACGGATCTTGGCCAGTGGCAGTTATCTCAGGGCCAAAAAAATTCCAGCAATCTTGGAATCCCAACTTCAGGACTTCTGACTTAAACATAGCTTGCCAGGTCGGAATCACACAAAATAGGACATTTAGGAATGCTTGGGTGGTTTCCGACATGCTTCACTATCCATGTGGCAGGGTGATGGCCTTTCCAAAGACTTTCTGCATTTGTTGCATGCAAATTTATGGCTCTACGCCGCTATACGGAAACAGATGGCTGCCAACTTGTGAAGGGTGAGCACGGTGAGTGAATGGCCAGTTCATGTGACTTCTGGATTTTTACCCATCACAGTAGGAGGGCGGAGTTGCGGGAAGCGGGTACTTTGAGGTTTGGTACCACCTGGGATGGCACTTTGATTCTCCAGCGGCCCCATGTCAAACCTAAGGTTTTGGCGAAGGTGGAAGGTTGGGGGGTGCTATGTGTGTGGATTCACCCCCAAGTGCCCCAGGATTGTTGCTTTTCCAGTGACTGCGAACCACTAGTGCAACATTTACCAACGCTGAACTAGTATTTGACCATGAATATCCCGTAATGTTAACATTTATCAAGCGTAATCATTAACCATGAATTAGCCATCAACCATCAATGACCCATCATCAACCATTGATTAGCCGTGAAGTAATCATCAGTTCACCATCATAACCATCATTGATGGCAAATGGCTAATGAATGGCTAATGAATGGCTAATACCATACCACCAACAAATATCCAGTAAGGTTAACATATACCAGTTCCTAACCATCACCCGCCATGAATTCGTCCCAGCCGGGCACGGTCAGGCTTGGCACCGCATGCACCGCAGTCCTGGTTTGGTGCCTTTGGCCCTCCGCTACCTCTGGGTGGTGGCAGCGGTGTCTCGACAGCAACCGGATCTCCCTCAGGGTTAAGGTGCACAGTGGTTTGTTATGCTTGTGCTGCTTGTGGGTCAAACTTGGCCCTTATGACGCTTACCTATTGATGGCAACCTTGTGACCACAGTTGGTTATGATGCCTATTTACATGAGTTTGCGAAATGTGAAGTAGTGATACTGGTTACCAATGCACTCTGGCAAACCAACCCGGAAGTGGAAAATTGATCATTTGTAGGGGTTTACCTGTTGAAAAGGGTGATTTCCGACTTCCAGGTTAGTTTACCAAAGAGTCGTCATGCTTAATAATGGCTAGTGAATGGTGGATGAATGATTCACGGTTGATTAGTGATGGCTAATGATCGTAAATTATGATTAGTAATATTTAATGCTGGTTAGGAATTTTGGATGACGGTTGACAGGAACAAACCATTTTTGACCATTAATCAACCACAAACAGCGGTGAATTTATGCTTGGTTCGTGCTTAGTTCACGGTCAATTCACCGTAAACAATGATTGCTCAATTTTTGGATAGTGGTCAACTGATGGTCATCGATCAGCACTAGCCACGAACCATTAGCAACTAGTTAGCGAGCAATCAACCATTCTTAACCATCATTGACCGTGAATGAGGTTAACCAGCTGGTATAACCATGATGAACCATCGCCATCAAGTCAACCAGCTTCACCATCAACCATTACTTGACCATGACCTAACCCTAAGTTCACCATGATTCTGGCGG
>VSDK01004699.1:108548-131987 GCA_009767595.1 Symbiodinium kawagutii | reverse complement strand
GAGTGAGGCCAGGAGCCAGGGGTCTCCTGCCCTAGCCCTTTAAAGGGGGAGCGACTGAGCTACCAGAAGTGTTCGTTCACCAAATGATCGTATTCCCCCATTCTTACAAGGTGGGCCCCCTTGCTTAGCTAAGTTGGCTTATAACTAGGGTAGCTAGCAGTTATGGAAGATATAACTAGCTTGTTAAATGGCTTATTAATCAACTTATAACCAGGGGGTCCACCTTGTGACCATGACATCACAACCACACAGCCATGGCTTCAGGACCCCTTCATCGTGTGTTTCAAAGCCAAGCAGCTGGTCATGGCGTCCAGGCATCGGTGGCAAATGAATGGGTGATAGTACGTTTTTGCCATTCACTGGTTGGGTGGGTTGGTTTGTAATGGCTTATGGTAGGGGATACTAAGCAACATATAGTTGTTCAACAGCTACTATAGTTGGTGGTTTGATTGACATGTTTTATTTTCCCTAGTAGTTATCAACAATTTGTTGGTTGACTAATATTTTTCATAGGGGTTGAAACCACCAACCAGTTGATGATGCCAATTAATGTGAATTATTCACCCATAGGTTCACCATGAATAGGCAAATGAATGGTAAAAGGCCGGTGAATTGTTATGGTGGTTAACATTGGTTGACCATTGACTCATGATCATGGTTTGCTGATTGGTAATGGTTACAAACGGTGGCCCATCCGATGGCGATGGAGAGAGAGAGAGAGAGATGTTGCCCATTCATTGGTTGATCAACTATTGAATCGTCAGTAGTGGTTGATAATGCGTAGTTGAATGCTTAGCAAAAGTTGGTTGAATGGTTAGTTGAAGGGTCAGTTTCATGATCAATCATGATTGAGTATGTAATTAATGTTTGTTGATTATGGTTCATAATGGCTGGTAGTGTTTAGCTATGATTCGACTGGACAATATTTTGTGGCTAATTGATGATTGCATAACTGGGGGGTCAGTTAATGGCGAATCATGGTTGATGATTGATAATCATGGTTGATTAATGATGGTTAGTGATGGTTAAATCCTTGAATGATTAAAAATTGATTTCGGGCGTTGATGCTGGTTGACAATCAATCGAGGAACAATAGTTGAGTAGTGTCTGTAATCGATGAACTCATGACAGTTCGTAGCTGAAATGTCAAAAAGTTCCTGGTTGACGAGAGGTGGCAGTGGTGACTATTGCAACAAAGAAGACTGGTTGGCAACTGCCGGTGAGGACGCCAATCACGAATGATGCCAAGAGATTCAGAGGTAGAAAAATTGATCCATATAGGTTTGTGCGCAATAATTTATTTTGCTGCCGGTTTACGATGGTTTGTGATGTTTCACCCATGGCTACTAGCAGGTCCAACAGTAAGAGCTTGTGAACAAAAAAGGAACTTTCAAAAAAGTGGGGACTCCCCCAAAATTGATGGCTTATTGCCTTAAACATCAAACCTGGATGATTTGGCGGGCCTCCTCCTATGTGGAGAAACACCCCATCTCGGGATTGAAATCGTCGCAGCTGAGTTTTGGGATGTTGTGTCCAGTGCCATGTTTCCATCCAGTACTCTTGTGAAAGATTGGCTTTGAGACTGCACATGAGTGTGGGCATGACATGATGCTAAGCCATGCTTAATCATCAGTCCACCATTGCTTAACAATTAATTCACGCTTGTTTAACCTTTAAGGCCAACTTTTTGAACATGAATCATCAGCCGGCGGTATATTGGTTGGGTCTCAATTTTTGAGATCCAAACTGGTTGTTGTAACTTATGGTTCCCATTCCTTAAAATCAATCGGTGTACTGTGCAATATCGAGTTCGAAATATGGCGGTGGGTCAAAACCCCGTACCTGTGGTGCCCCTATCATTAACCATTGTTTCCCTTATTATTGATTATTGTTGGTCATTATCCCCAATTATTGGTTGGTTAATATCGACTCATAGCCAAATAGCCGATGATAGGGTATACTTTTGTCCAGACATCAACTTCCCAGCAGCAAGCATTAAGCTGCTCAAGCGGCAGATTGGGACCAGTGGGTATCAATTGACCACCCCCAGGTTCACCATAGACAGCTTGTGATTTACCATTGGGGGGGTGTTTAAAAGCTGGATCTCCCATTACTGTTGGCATTTGCTGGCTATTTTGTTGGATACTAAGCCCTAAGTAGCCATTGGTTACCCATCGCAAAGCATGGTAATCAACTTGCAAGTATGAGTAAACCGTCATCAACCCCCTACAAACATGAGTTCATGATGCTAAGGATACCGGTCAAATCTGTGATTTCCATTTGCTATTGCCAGGTTGGCGGCGGGTGAAGATTTACAGGACCTGGAACTACCGGACAAGGCGACCGTGAGCCACTTGAGTGCACGGGCTGGCGATGCAAATGATGGCGATAGAAGACCAATGAACACCATATGTCATTTTTTGGTCAATGCTGTGTCTTGAGATTTTGTGTGCAGGGTCTTATTTCCAGGCGAATCTGGCTTTCAGATCCCCGATTGGTGCTCGGTAATGCCAGCCCCAGATGAATACACCATCGGTTGGGTTCGTCATGGCAACTGCAAAATTGGTACCTCCCCTATGAAGCTAAACCAAGGCTTTAGCTTCATTCAGGGTCAAATTGCCAAGCTGATTTTCCTGTGTTTTTCTTATCGTTTTCCTGTGATTTGCCCATGATTTCCTTCAATTGTCCTATGAAATTATTGAAGCTGCATGATTTACACAATCATTTTCCTTTGATTTTCCTATGAGTTACCCAAGCTACATGGTCTACCCAACCATTTTCCAATGAATTTCCCCCATGAGGTCGCCGCAGATTCCGCCAGCCTGGCTCTGGAGTGGTGGGACAGATGGTTAAGGCCTGCCTGGGCGCTTGCCATCATGGGTTCCAGGAGATCTGATGAGCAAGGGATAGCAAGGGTTATTATAGTGGTTTAAATGGTGAATTAGGTCAATGATGCTTGTATATTATGATGGTGAAGTAGGTCAAATTATGTTTATTATATATTTACTAGAGTTAAATGGTGAAGTAGGTTCAATTGTGCTTGTTGAGTTAAATGATCATAGATAATGGTCGATGTTACAGGAATCAACCACGGTCAACTATACAAGTGAATGTTGCTGTAGTTAATTCTTGTTCATTTTGGTAAGTTAAAATCAATAATCATTATATACTGGTTAGTCACTGGTGATTGAGGGTTAAGAATGGCTGACGGTTTACGTGCATCATTTGTCCGTACGAGAAAAGCCCCGACCAAGTGGTCAATCACAGTGGTCAAGCGTGGCCACGTGATGCTTGAGAAAAATTGGTGGTTGTGACCAACAGTTCAGCCGTTCAAACCATGGCAAGATTTTCTCCATCTTGTTTTGTATTTGCATATTTTTATACCATGGCACTTCATTGGCAAACCTACGTTCTAAATTGGCACCAATTAACACCATAGCAACAGTTTATGTTTACGGCCTTGGGCACTGTCACTGTTGTTCATGGCTTCCTTGGATGCCTTGGTGCCCAAGTCGGCCCTACCGACTTGGAAAGAAACTAGAAGACCTTCAGGGGTGTGGCTGCCCCTTCTATTGGCCACCATGAATTTGTTTTGGTGCGGCCCAAGTATGATACCCACGACGGAAAATGCCCACGTGCTCACAGACTATGCGAGTTGCATAGGAGGTAGCATGTATTGGGAAGGTGCATCCCTCTAAACTCGCAATCATGTTGGGAGGTAGCCAGCCATCCCGAAAAGACAAGATGGGATGGCGACACAGCTGGAAACGCAAATAAGGAAGTGGCTTACAACCACGCACTCCAAGTTTGCTGAGATCAGAGTCGGTTCCAAGCACAAACCAGCGTACAATTCAACATTGAATTTTTGAGCTATGGGAGATTCATCAACCCAAGCTGTGAATAGTGGTAACCCTTGGCCCCCCAAAAAGCCTTCATTTGTATAGATTATAACCCATCTTTGGAGGCTACAAGCCTAGGGCCCCAACCGGGGAGTATTGATCCAGCGACATCGAGTCCCTGGCTTCTTCGGAAGGTCGGTTCTTTCCAACCCCGCTGGCTGGGCCTTCTGCCCGGGCCCTTGGAGGGGCACGTGTGAGCACTAGCAGTGCTACCCAGCCGCAGAGCAGATGGCCTGAAAAATGATTGGACCATGGTAAGAGCCAGGGGTTATCCATGGTCATTGCTTTGGTGAATGCGGCTAGGACATATATTGTATTAAGTATAACATGCTGAGTGGATGGTAATATATATGCTAATTCAATTGTTGCATTCTGAATCTTAGCGCTTTTGTTCTGTTGGAACATAGTCCGACAAATAGTGTGTGCTTACGAAGTTTGCAACCGGTCCCCTATTTTGAGAAACACCCCGTTGGGTAGTGATTAGTGAGTAGCTATAGCCATGGTTATTGGTCACTATAACCTGGTTGACATATCCAAGCAGTTGGTCGTGTAACATCCAAATAATGACCAACATGCTATATAATATAATTATCTTAGTTGGTCGTGATATATCAGTTGATCTATTTTATAAGAGTAGTAACATCCAAAAAATCATCCAACCCCAACGGTGGCACCGCCCGCTCCGAGGTCGTGAGGCTTTGCGCCAGGCCTTGGCGTGGCAGCGCTTCGCGCGGCGCAAGCGCCTGTCGGAGGAGGTGGGGCGCGATGCCGTTGCGCGCGCCGCGCCGTTGCGCGCCGTGGGCTGTGGCGAGTGGTGGTTGATGATGGCTGGTAGATCTTCATAGATCTTGATATGGCTATGGGTCAATATTAACCAACCAATAATGAGGGTATAGACCAACCATTTTATAGGGAAAACAATGGTTAATGGCCAGCCTTGATATACACTAGGATGATTTACCAGCCATCATCAACCACCACTAGGATCTTAATAGGATGATCTTGTATATCAACTACCCTAGTGGTGGATGATAGGATGATCTTACCCACTAGGATGATGGCTAGTAGTGGTTGATCTTAATATAGTGGATGAGAGGATAATGATAATCCACGAGTGGATCATGAGAAGCCACTAGTGGATTTGAATAGATAGGATATGGCGGTGATTTGCGGAGTTTTTGCGAAGATTACTGGATGTTGAAGGGTGATTAAGTAAAGATTGGCAAACAATGGTGGTTAGTAATAGTGAATCTGAATAGATGTTAATAGTGGTTAACAAAACATGTTTCTAGATGTCAGAAGTGGTTAATAGTGGTCAATTGTGGTTAGAGGGTAATATAAGTCAATATATGGATTATAGTGGTTATTAGATTTGAATAGTGGTTATTAGATGTGAGTAGATAGTGATATGAGTGTTAGTAGTGCTTATTTATTTTTTTACCACAGAATTAGCCAACATATCACCATTCACACTTCATAGTAGTTGATAGTGGTTAGTAGTGGCCATATGAAATGGATCAACTGGTTTAAACATAGTGGTTAGTAATGGCCACAAATGGGTCAATGGCCGTGGTTAATACAGCCAGATGGAGGTGTTCCTGATGTTGATGGTGAATAAGGATTACAATACTTCGTACCATCATTGGGTTAGCAACATTAATGCTAGGTTAACGACCAATGATGGATTAATACCAATATTATATGTGATATTGGTCTATACCATTGATGTTACTAATGCTTCATGATGTTCAGTAGTGGCCTAGTAGCAGTTGATGATAACTAGTGGGAGATTCATAAATCGTCATTGATCACTACGAACCACAAGTCACCACTATTTGTTAATTATTTTGTCCATGATTAATCCAATATCAAGCATCATGTGACAAGCATGGACCCATCACTTTCGCCACCGTTGGCCACTAAGTAAGCGTCAGTAATCATTAGTAAGCATCATCAACCATTGCTCATTTACCATTGATTAAGCATTCATAGCTGAATCGGTATCATGAATCAATTATTAGCCACTATGATAAACTAATGGTTATCAACCCTTATTAACAAAAAAACAGCCATTCTTAACCATCATTAACCCATCATTCAGCCAATGCGCCACTCCATCCTCTTGTCCCAAGATCTCATCCCCCACTCGCTGACAGGTGCCTAAGGCAGCAGCCGCCAAGGCGGCGGCCACATGCTGAGGGGATCTGAGCGGTTGATGGAGCTTCAGACTGGTAACATTATGGTTAATGTAAATAGCTAGTGTTGGTTTATGTTGGTGAAAAGATGGTCTCTGAATAGTGTGATGCCAAGGTCCCTGCGTTGTTTGACACGCACATCTCCGCAATGCACATACCTGTATCATTCAGAATCATCCATTTATCGAGCTATCATATCTTATCATCATCCATTGTCATTGTCAAAACTACTATTTACTATCATTTCTATCTATTATCACCTATTGTCTCCTATTCGGATGATCCATGTGTTGGGAAGCCATTCCATGATCCTGTACCATCCATAATCAGGATCATTTCTTGGGCTTTACCCGCCAGGTACTTCATGCAGTTGTCCAGCGGCTGGGCATGGGATTGGACAAGGTGGGATGGGTAACTGGACCTGGGAAACCATTGTTTTCCGGCATCAACCGTTACGTGAGCTACCAACAGAAAGGATCAAAAAGGTCAAACCGAGGAACATGATGGAAATGGAATACGAAACAACCCCTGCAGAAAACGAAGGCGACCATGATATAGTTGATGGTTGGTTTGCGTTTCTAACCATGAACTATCTTGGGTAACCCAGTGATTTAATCATCACGTTGAGTCCGCTCAAAGGACGCTTTTGCCACAGTGATTCAAAATTGGCCCAGAGGAGTGCAGGCTTCAGGGGGGTTGTAAAATGGCCATATGCACTGAAGTACCACTAGTCATGACTGACTGCGTGCACTTTTTGAGAGTGATTTTGGGCCGTCATATCCATCCATACCCAGAGATCGTGTTTTCCATTGATGTCGAATCACCTGCTGATGTGCCCCAGTAGATAGGGTCCACATGTTGGCGGCGGCAATGAAATCCAAGCAGGTGGAAGGAGAAATCCAAGTTGGTATTGAAAAGTCTTGGCATATACCTGAAGACGATCATGCATCATCACAGGAAAGGAATAGACATCATGACCCTCTTCATGGTCCTTCATCCTCCCCATCCTCCTCCCCATCCTCATCCCCATCCTCCTTCTCCTCATCGTTCACCATTCACCTTGCATCCTCCCCATCCTCCTCATCCTCCTCATCCTCCCCATCCTCCTCATCCTCCTCCTCCTCCTCCTCCTCCCTCTCCGCATCACCATTCTTCAGCCTGAAATCATCACCTCCATCTCCGCGCAGGTGGAGATCCCCACGCAGCTGCTCTTGGAGCTCCTGGACTTGGAAGAAAGCGGCTTGGAGGTGCCATCCATGGCGCCGGCTATGAAACCGAGCAGCAACCGGGAGCCATCAAGCAGCATGGGTAGTTGTAGTAGATAGTGATGGTTGATGATGGTCAAAATGATGGTTAATGATGGTTGATGATGGGTAATGATGGTTGGCAATGGCTATAGTAGATGATTATATATAAATTATATAGTAGTTAATGATGACAATCACTCGTTGAGCCAGCAACCGCATCTGCTTTCTTTCGAAGTGCGCGACGTGGGTAGTTCTTTGGCAGGACAAGCTGGCGGAAGAGCTCACCAGGCGTGGAGCAGGGTGGTCAAAACCCACGCTGCAGAGGGTCTCCCGTCCAGTCAGGCACTCCACGATGAGGTGGTGCATCAGCCAACAAAACGTTGTAACCTTGGCAATGATGATTTGTTGCGCAGCCAGCGTTCGATCAAACCATGAACGACTAGCCGCTGGCCACATTCTTTGACGATATTTCATGAGATCAATCATTTCCATTTCAGCAGCATACTCACTTTCCGTGACGGCACGCGCGTGTACCCGAGCGGGTGAGGCAACTCCTAGGCTCCTCTGCTCATTTTGGGAATGACCATCAGGTCATTTGTCTATTGCATGTGAATTGCCATCAATCACTTCATGGACAGAATGTGGCTCAGTGTGGCTCAAAGATAGTTACATGATGTGATATGATATGATTCATGTCTATAGGCATGACATGAAGACAACTCTGAACCCCAAAATCCATTGCTTACCCACAAAATCATCCAAAACTGTTGTTTTTCCAAAGCACTGGTGGTCCAGATGTCGGACTGCAGAAAAGGTAGCGCAATGTCACTGATGTTGGTTGGTATCTCCGGCCCGCTGATTGTTCATCAGCTTAGCGCCAAAACATCATCATCATCATCATCATCATCATCATCATCATCATTTTCATCTTCATCATCATCAATTCCTTACCATATCAAAGCATCAATAACCATGATTACCCACCATTTACCATAACCATCAACCATCAATAATAATCATAGTCATAATCATAGTCATAATCATAATCCTTTATCATCATTTTCCATCAATTCCTGTCAGCATCATCATCATCATCATCATCATCATCATCATCATCATCATCATCATCATCATCATCATCATCATCATCATCATCATCATCATCATCATCATTTTCATCTTCATCATCATCAATTCCTTACCATATCAAAGCATCAATAACCATGATTACCCACCATTTACCATAACCATCAACCATCAATAATAATCATAGTCATAATCATAGTCATAATCATAATCCTTTATCATCATTTTCCATCAATTCCTGTCAGCGCACCATAATCACCCGCAATTCCTTTTTTTCATATCAACCATAACCATCAACCATTATCATGATTGACCGTTTGTCATCATTATCATCACCATTTATCCATGATAATGATTACCATAGCCATATTGATCATCATTATCATAGCCATTAGCCATATTTATCCATAATAATCATTATCATCATATTAACCCTTGATTACCATAGCTATTAGCCATAGCCTTTAGCCATAGCCATTAGCCATAGCCATCATTACCCACCATTAACCCATCACTTGGCTGCGCAGCCAGGCGAATCCAGGCCTCTCTGTGTGAAGGGCCTCTGGTTCCCATGAGCACCGCGCCTTGGCGACCGCGCCAGGAGTTTTCGTGGCGATGTGGGGGGTGATGTCGGTGTCATGATGGGATGGGTTTGGTGGTTGATGGTAGTGGTTAGTGGTGGTTAATTAGTGGTTAATGGATTATACAGTGCTTAATAACCATAGCACTACCCCTATAGGGGGTATATGGGGGGTTTAATGTGATGGTTATTCGGAAATAGTAGTTACTGAGAGTTTAGGAATGATTTAGTATGTTTGCTATCATGTTGACTCATTACAAAGAGTTCAGGGATTTACTTCATGTGATGATCGTATGGTTTCTCAACATTGGGAGCCCCGATTTGAGTTCTTGTTACGGTTGGTGAACTACTATAAAGGATAACTTGGGGTACCCCGATTTTGAGAAACCACCCGGTGCTGAATTATTTGGAGTCATTGTTTGTGTCTTTGGGGCGGCACTGGTGATTACTCAATCTAAATTGATTGTGGTGAATGCTAAAACCCTGGATTAATAAATCTCCGGTTGACAAAGAGCACGGGGTATCCCCCAAGTTGGTCATGACGGTCATGGTGCATTAGCTTGGTGAGGAATTGGGTCAAGCGTAGGACCTGTCCAAGTTGTGAACCCCGAGGATCGAACGCTTACCCATACTGTGAGCATTGTGAGCCATGGATAGCCATGGTCCATTGAAAAACAATATGGTTATTATGGACCAGGGTGAAATCCATGGCTATCCATATAAAATCCAAATAACAATATATACTTGTGAAATCTTATGACTATTTATCACCCAGCTGGGCATGAGCATGGTCACCCATCCGGATCAACCCAACGACACCTTCGTGTCACTTCACCCAAGGCTGTAGCTATGGCGAATGGCAACACTCCGGCGCGCTGGCGGGATGGAGTCAGGAGTCATGCGGATAAACCCAGGTTCAGAACCAGTGCTCTCAAGAAATGGGCCTGATGAGCGTCCCAAAAGCAACTCTCATCCAGCACAACAGGAGAATGACGTGAAATAGGAATTTGGTTCTTGCAATGATTTTTGATATTTTTTGAGTTTGAACCTTTTTCGTGTCATCATTTATTAATCCATCCAGTTTGAGGAATTTCAACGAATCCTCATGGACATGTTTCACCTTAGTAACTTGAGCTAGCCATCGCCAACACAGAGAAAAGTGAATAATGTGATTAGTTACGAGATCAAGACTTGCAACGACGTTTTTTTTTTGAATGTCAGATTTCCAGACGACGTCGCGTGGCAGGTTCAATGGCATACTTGCATATCCGTGACAGCATCATTAGTCATAAGTCTGTGATCTCATGAGGATAAAACTGATCCACTGACGATCATTGCTGATCACGTTTTTTATTCAAGGAGTTGCTGCAAACATTTTTTTCAACACCAAGTTTTGCAGTGGAAAGTGAGCTGATACTTATGGTCCTTTTGGTGCCCCAGTTTGTGGAAGCCATACCAAGATGGGTTCAACACCTATTTCAACAGCGACTTCTTAACATTTCTGGGACAGGATAGATCGCCATGCAAGCTTCCAAAGCATGTAGTGCGTTCAGTGTGGATTCAGGTACCTTACTTGAGGCGTTATTTGGCTAGTCTTTTTTTACATTTGTTATCATTTATTCAATTTCCATTTCTTCCCTAGCATTTTGGATTAGTTGGTTATATAACAAACCGCGAGCCAGTATGGTTGGGATTATTTTCCATGATTAGGTTTAAACACGCATCTGGCGATTGGCTAACAAGAGCAAAATATAGGGCTGGTTCAACCACAACAAGTAAAATGATCATTATTACATTTTCAGGTACTTACCCATTCTTAACCATTTTTCTAACCATCATTGATCATTATTATATAACTATGTCTAACGACTTTTAGGCATTATCGACTAGTATAACGACTAGTAATCATGATGATACTTTAATGAACCATCATTTTTCATTATTAATCATGATTATTAGATATGTTTAACGACTAGTATACTTACCCATGGTTGAACCACCGACCGGCGACCCCCATCCGTGGTGCAACCTGCCCACCTGCCGGTCAGATCCCATGTCCGCGCGGCTCTCTGCTGTGGAGTGGCCTCGTGGCCACTCGGAACTTTCCAGGGACATGTTTTGTTGGGGAGTTTTGTGTGATTCAAGGTTGATGAATAGTTAGGACTGGAACATGGTTTTTTGAATTTTGATTTGTTTTTTCCCAGGGACATGTTTTTTTTTTTTTGTGGAGGCTGATAATAAGGGATAGTGGTTTAAAAACTGTTTTATAGTGGTTGGTAATGGTTCACATTGGTTTTTCGCTTTTCGCCGCTGCACGCTCTCAGGAGCCATGGCATACATCAGCCAATGGCATATGTACACCACAAAAATGGTTCACAATGGTTAGTAATAGGTGGTAGTTACCCGCAATAATATCTTAAGAGCAACAGCAACAACAGGTTCTTGAGGTTATGAATGGTTGAGGAACAACGGGCTTCTATTGCTGATGATGTGAATAATAGGTTTCTAGTTTTGGACATGTTTTTTTGGGGTTCTTGGGTTGATGAATGGTAAAGGAGCCAATAGGAATGGTTGTTTTGTGTGATTCTAGGTTTGCCATTTGCTAGTTGTGATGAATGGTTGAGGAACTAAGAACTGTTTCATAGTGGTTAGTTGGTCAAGACTGGTTTTAAAGGAGATGGTAACCGACAATAATATCGAAACAATAATTGGTCAAGGAACAATAGGTTCCTAACTAATAGGAATAATTCTCACCAGGTATGCATAAGAGAATCTAATGCAAATGTAAAATGTAGATGGTATATGCAGGATTTGCCTATCCTATCCTATCCTCACTGCTAACAGATTGTAACAAATTTGGTGCCAACCAGATCCACGGCTCCCTTAGTCGAGGCATCCATTGCCGCCCAGCTGAAGTCCAAACGTCACGCGGGGGGGCTCAACGAACGCCCCGGTAGCAAGGGCCACCCCAGGTTCCACCAGCAAGATTGATTTAAAACCCATGGGTTGGAACCAACTCCGCTCAAATTGCTGATGGCCAATCTTTATTAGGCAAATGTCAACCTAAACTGACCATATTTACAATACTTTACCATTATTTTCCTGCAAAACCGTGTCGTTCTATATGTAAATGTAGGCAAATATATGCCATAGAGGAAGTTTCACGCAGGATTAGCATGCTATCATAGCTTGAGTCGTGTGGGTCAAGATTTGCCGACCAGGGCTTGGACCCACGGCCATCGCATTGAGCATGGTCATCGTGGTGATTTTTCACGTGCTAAGAGTAAGCTAAACATATGCCAACAACGCTCCAACATGTGTCAATTCAGTAACATGTGTCAGGGGTTCAACCATCCAACCTAGATGTTGGCTATCGAGTTGGTTATGGTTGGCTCTTTGAAGTATTGACCGCTGGTCATTCGAGCACGGTGACAGGTCAGGTGACCATGAATTCTGGTTGATCATAGTTTGTAATCAGCTGGCTGTGTGATTGATTAGCAATCAAAGGTATCTAGATCATGGCCTTTCTGGAATTATGATTGATGGTACTTCACTAGGCAATCACCAAGGAAGTATAAAAGCATATGAAACGGCTTTATTTGGTTACTATGTGAGGCTTGTTGCGACTACCCCTATCTACCCCTTCTTTTGATTGTTACGCTCAAGTTGTGAGATTTCGCCAACTTAATCACTGTATCGTCTTATGTTATACCTACCAGCTTGACCACGTTACCTTTATTTACTACCAATTCCATCCAATTCCCTAAGATTTCATCACCATTAAAACAATGGTTGATCCTTTTTTGGTAGTTTAAATCCTTAGTGAAACAATAGCTCTTACCGTACAAGCCATGAACAAACAATGGCACTGTCGGAACTACAAGGGGTTAGCCATCACAATTACAGTAGTAACCACTGTTATGAACCATGATTACCACCATTTACAACCATTCACCATCAGCTATACCCATTACAACCTACCATCAATAGTCATTAGTTATTTACTGGCAAATATATGGTCATAGTGATATATGATCACCCAGCAGGTTGACCACTATAGTGTCGGTTATCATCCCCTATGAGTAGCCACTAGAAACCATATTGAACCCATGTATAACAATCCAATTATGGATACAGCCCTTATGTGATCACCTCATGGCTGATTCACTAGTAGCAGTTTTTTTTGAAGATCAACTACTAATGGTTGATCAACCATATAGTTGATTTCTCCGAAAATATATGGTCACCTATAGTGGTTAACCAACTGATATGGTCACCTAATGGCTGATTAGATGTGGTTCTGATTAGTTGTGGTTTATCAACCATTAACCGCCATTATCCACTACCAATTGGCAGTACCCTTCGTACTGCCATTAGTAGTGGTGAACCATTACATTGTTGGTTTGTATCCCCTTGGATTGACCATTATTAATCATATAATAGCCTGTGTATATGATGACCTACTAGTGGTTGATGAACTATGTATAGTTGATAGCCCCTAGTATTGATCATATACAACCCATGCAGCCATTCTCCACTAACATTAATAGTGCTCAGCAATATGGCAGTGGGTCAAAACCCTGTACATTCACCCATAGCCATTTGGTTCCCAACTATACCCAATGGCTATCAATGGTACCATAGCAATTGATTATACATAGTGATCCTATGAAAATTCATGGTCAGCTTATGAAAATCTACCATAGTGATTACTGGTTAAGCATTAGTGGTGATCTACCATAGTGGTTGATCAATCACCAATGGCTGGTCAGTCCCATGGCTGGGGCGCAGGTGGACGAGTTCGGCGAGTGCCGGCCACGCCGAGTCCTGAAAGGGGGCTGATGCGGGGGCGGCCATGGCTGGTCCGAGGCCCTTGGTTGGTTGGGTGGTTGGTTGGTTGGTTGGCCGCTTAGGTGAAATCACTTGGGTTTGTTAGGCCCCTGAGGTTGGTGAAATCACCAACCAACAAAGACTCAGGCCACTTGGGTTTGGAGCGTTTGTTGGTTATGTTGGCTGAGGAAAACATGCTGGGTAAACCTAAGGACTGGGGCTGGTTAGATTTCTGGGGAGGATGGTGAAATCCTATGGCTGAGGTTGGGTTGGAATGCCAGGAACCCAAACATCCTTAGGGAAAGGATGATGTGTAGCCAGCAAAAAGTTAGAGTTTGACAAGGCGGTTGCTGAGAAATAAGCTGTGAATGTATGGCTGGGGGTGTTGGTTGATGCTGGGAAAAAAGACATTGATGAGCAACCATCATGGTCAAACAGCAACCAGTACATTTGCTTACAAAACCTGGCAATTCTAATCATGTGTCAATGGTGGCAAATATGCTTACAGGATTTTACAGGGAACTTTTGGGTTATCCATTATGATGTTTTTTTGTCGGAGTCCTTGTTCTGGCACGTCCTGCTTGTTGATATTGTTGTTGTTGTTGTTGTTGTTGTTGTTGTTGTTGTTGTTGTTGTCATTGTTCTTGTTGTTGTTCATTGTTCTTGTTGTTATTGTCATTGTTCTTGTTGTTATTGTCATTGTTGCCATTGTTGTTGTTGTTGTTGTTGTTGTTGTTGTTGCTGTTGTCGTTCCATTATGTTTAATGTGCTTCTGCAAGCCTACACTTCCCCACAAGGGTGATCCATCACTACCAACTCTTGATAGCTGTGTTGGCTTTCCACTGGCAATCTCAGCTGTTGGTTGATCGTTTTCTTATCATCAACCCTTACAATCCCTTAGTAAACCACAATATACAATAAACTAAACCGTCAACGCATAGGTTATGACGGGTATCAAACCCCAATAGGTTATTAAACACAAGAGGTTATTCACAATACCCATAGGTTGTTCACAAACAATACAGCCATGGTTGGTCGGCTCCGCAGCCTTAGGCCCCGATCTGTGGGATGCTGTCTGGAGCTCAGCTATCCGTTTGCGATCCAGAGAGAGGAGGAAGGATGGCAGACCGCGACACGGAGATCATGATTGCGCTCGCTAGATTTGAGGTAGATCTAATGGTTACCAAATCAGCTATTGATCATTTTGGAGCATTACATGATTCTTATTGATGAATTTGAGTCATACATGCGACAAAATTTAATCAATAACCACTGGTGACGATGTTTAATGGTTAGCTAGTAATGCTCATCATTGTCAGCTTCACCAGCATGGTGCAGCCAGATATGACTTCAGGGCCACCTTTCAGGCATTCGCACCCCGTCTCCGTGTCCAGGTCGCCCAGTTGAAAAGTGGCAGCTGGCAGGGTCTCGAGCTGAAGCTGTGGGCCCCAGGCTGAGCTTCCGGTTCATGATGTTCCAATCTCGTGGTCCACGAGCTGCTCAATAGGAGATATTGGTTAATGAGCTGGTGGTCAATAGTGGCTTATGATGGTTAATAGTGGCTTAATGTGGTTCATGGGTGGTTCATAGGGGCTTAAGATAATTTAAGCTTCCAAATGATAGGGGATATTGCTTAATTAATCAGCTGGTCAATAGTGGCTTGTGATGGCCAATGATAGGGGATAATAACCAACAATCATGGTTAAACCTTCTAAATGATAGGAGATGATGGTTGATTAGCTGGTTAATGGCTAGTAATAAGAGATGATAAACAACAACCGTTGGGGATACAGCAACCATATGGTAGTTTTTCAAGTCGTAGGGTACCCGAGAGGGGTTGGTGTATTACTGATGAAGTATTATTGATGGATGAGTTGGGGTTACCCATAAGAACCCCCCCTTGTGCTCAATGGCTAGTAGTGAATGATAAATGATGTGTAGCCAATGGTTTGGTCCATATTGATGGATGAAGATGATAATGTTAATGAATCGTGAACAACGATGATGATGATGTTTAAGAGTAAGTTGAATAGAAAATATGATGGTGATGATGATGATGATGATGATGATGATGATGATGAATCATCATCATCATCATCATTTTCTTCTTCTTCTTCATCATCATCATGATGATAGTAGTTGACGCAGGATCGAAAGGTTCCAGACTTCTATCAACAGATGGGGGTCCATTGGTAGAACTTGCTGCATTAAAGGGTGTGACAGGATGATGCTTGATTGGTCAAAGGAGCCGCTGTGGCTGAGAAAGGGGCTGCTCAGGGGGAGCATTCTTGGGGTGATGGGTAGATACAATGCCAATCGGTGCCATTATCATCACCATTGCCGTTGTTAAAGGTGACGATTCTATTCGGTTAGGAGTGGGTGAACATCCAACAAATACCAGAGGCACATGGTCTTGAAATCAAATGATCTCAATGGTAGTCATTTGAAACTCTGCATTGTACCCATGATAAAATGGTAGATGTACCCCTAGATAAACTCCTAGACTATACTCCTAGATTATACCCCTAGATTGTACCCCTATCAAGGATGTGAACATGGATTATCCTAGATTATACTCCTAGATTTTCACAGATTATTTCCCCTTCATTTCCGTGGGTCGTTTATTGGATAGGAGCAGCCGGGGGTTAGCCGCTGACCGCCAGAGACGCCACTGGAAACTGACGCCCAGGCTGCGCCGTCCATTTTCCTGAGGCCGTTGCTGGGGAAGGGCGGGGAGGGGCTGGGGGCGGTCGCCTCCAGATGTGGCCTTTGAGTCAGAAGCCAAGTATTGGATGGTGGTTTGCTTGGAATTTTATGACATTTTTTTTTTTGCTGAGAATGGTTAAAAATGGGGGATGGTGACCAACCATAATTTCAAAACAACTACCTGGTTGGTGGTTTGGTTGACATTTTTTTGCATTTCCCTCGCAATTACAAACACATGGCTGGTTGACTAATGTCTTTCATAGGGGCTGAAATCACCAAATCAGAGTATCAAGAACAATTGGAAGGTGAACATCCATAGGAACCCTTCTGTTTGCTGTTGGGGATGTTCACTCGGGGTGTTTGATCTTGACCCACCGCCACATCATGCAAATCTCACTATCTATATCACGCGACGACTTGGATCAGCGGACTCATCGCTCGCTACGTTGCTCACCTCGGCCGCAACGCATTGCAGTGACATGGATTGCACAGGATGCAAGGGATGCCTCGGCTGTCGCAGAAAATGTGGACTCAACTAGTGAGATATTAACTATCAAATAGATTCAGCGATTAATTAGGTATTAGTATTAGTATCAATTATTCGATAATAGTCAACTAACAGCTTAACTATCAAGTAAGTAGTTAGTTATGCGCTGCTAAGTAGCACAGTCTTTGAATTGTTGACGCACAAGGCACCAAAACCTCATTCATAATTTCGTCCCAGAAAAGAATTACATAAATAACAATCCCGAGTAGTTATCACAATGTTCCTACTCATCATCATGACTTGATCAGAAAAATCTTAAGTTGTATTAATTAACTATCGCCGTGACAGTTAAAAAGTAATGTGTATTCACATTTGATCATTATTAGTTGGCTACCACCGAAAATCAGCTAATGGCAATTATATTCATGTTGACCGTTTAACTATGGATTATAATTGGTTGCTTTGTTGGTTAATTACTTGTGATCAACCATACAGCCTGCCCGCAACACCGTAATTTGCAGTTTTCAAACGTCATGCAGCCACGTGCGCTTTCTGTGTTGTGGCTTGGCGTTTCAAGCAGCCACTTCCGTTTGAACTGTTGCCATGGGCCGATGGGATGGGAAATGCTGAGGAGAAGCCTCTTGGGCGCAAGGCGGATCGTGTGGATCGTGTGGATGACGGTGCTGTGGAATTGGTGTTTGTGATTGGGAATTATTGGGTATTCGGGCTATGTGTAGAAGTGGACTATACGCAGGAAGGACCAAACAATTTGTATAGTGGTCAAACTGGTCAAGCATACTCACGGTATCTCACGGTTGCTGCAGCTCTTTTCGGCGAAGATGACATGACATCGAAGAATTGTTCTCATAGCTGCAGCCTCAGAGAATCCCAAGCATCGGCAACACTGGAGGCCGCTGTTCCCTATCGATCTTGTTCCCCATCGATCTGCTGTTCTGCCAGTTGGTGAACCGAGGGCCCAAAGGAACCTTCGATCTTCCGCCCCTGGCTGCCAGAATCAAACCAGGTCGTTCTCTACAGGCGTCCCAGCAATCTGCATAGTGCCCAATTCATGCATGTTCTGGCAGGAGCGGTGTCGTTTGCCCGTGAGAGTGTGTTAGAATATGCATGTGGGTCAAAACCCCGTACCCCTGGTTCCCCATATCTATTATTTTCCTATTACTATTGCTGGTCACTATCCCCATAAATTGCTTAATTAATATTCACCAGATGGTTACCATCCATTATGTTTCTACTACTACTAAATAATGGATTGTAATCAACAATATCCATGATAATAATGCTTAATCAACACATTGATGACATTAATTACAGCCATTTGCATGTGTCCGCTTGCGTTGGCGGTCTCTCGTTGTTGCCTTGAAACTGCGGCCGCCAACTGACTGAGGGCTGCTGGAAGTGGCGCAAGGTCCTCGTCCTTGCGAAGGCTTTATGACACAACGAGTCGCCTCTCGGGCTGCATGACCTCGTGCCATGGGGGTGGACAGGTGGAGCTGCACCGGCTGGAGACTTATAGCTCAAACCTGAGGGCGACCCACGTGACGCAGTGGTGTTGATGGGAAGTGCAGTAGGACATGGTGTGAAAGGCAGCGGTATATCTGAACACATCTTGATAGGAGATCCATGAGAATAACCCCCCATTTGAGCGTGAATTGCAAGCTATTTCTGGCTGCTTATTCAAATTTCGCAGTTCCAAGGCTGCTTATTCAAATTTCGCAGGGTTAGGAGTGGGAAATATTTAGTTTGGACTTCCGAATTCACAAGTACTTTTTTGACCGGCAATAGAACGTGAAGATGGTTTGTGTTGGCCAATGATGGGTAATGATCCAGATTACTTCGAACGGTGGGCACACCCTGGTAGTGCAGCTGAGGCATACAATCTGCCCGCCTCTATGGCGATGTTGCGACATACCAGTACTACTACATTGATATGTTGGTGGCTTGGCAACTGATTTTGCGGATTCCACTAGTTCCACTTTCTCCCTTTTTGTCAGAGCACTATGCTCTTGTGGATTTTGCCACCTAGCATTTGGATTGGAGTTGGAATGGCACTGAACAATACCTGGATCTTCGAATGGTTACAAATAATTATCCATTTGCAATATTTCTGCCCTTTGGGCGTCTTTTTGTGGATGAGCCTCGGAGTGGTCACTTTTGGTGGAAGTGGTCATTTCTTGGTTGAAGTGGTCATTTTTTGGTTGAGGTAACCTTAGACTGGCTATGACTGGCTAATTCCAAGTTTGGCCAACGATGGTAGAAAATATCAAAAGAAAGTGGGTGGAAATTCGTGGGAAATGGTCGGAAATTCCCGTCCATAGGTTTTGGAGAAAAAATGCACCATGTACAATCACAAGGATGTGGTTGTTGTTTTTTCAATTGGTTGTTTTTTTTCAATTGGTTATTTTTTGGGTGAACTGGACAGATTTGGAACAAGTGGTCGGAAATCTGTGAAAAAACCGACCGGACAAAAATTTGTGCCCAATGAATTCGCAGGTATTTTCATACATGACTATGTACATGTAAATGTGCAGGTTAATACCGGTCGGTCTAAATGAATATTTTAAATTTACTCTATATTCACATTTGCACACATGTATCATATCAAATGTTTAAATAATATATGGAGAGAATGTGTGCACAAGATGTTCGCGTATGCCTGTACACGTACCACAGTACATTGCATAGGTGTGTGCATCGATATGTATGTCAATACATTTCGGCGTTTAAGCAAGGATTATGCCAAGGTGGCGCACATGGCGCACAAGAGAGAGAGGGGGAGAGAGTGGACTCACGTCTCAGTCAGTTTTCACATGGCGTGTTTCCTGAATGCTAGCAACCCGAACGTCGTTTTCCAAAAGAAAGAGTCGTTGCGAACGTTTAACCTCTCAATGGCGAGGACGCCATCGAACATCATCAAATATCATCAAATATTTGCAGGAAGCACATGGAAGCACCCGTAACTAGTCCATGCTGCCGTGGGGCCTTGGAAAGATTGGAGGTGGGCACTCCCCTGCCTCAGCGCGTCTCGGTGATCGCGGACACAGGACAGACTTGGAGCAAGAAGAAAGTTGAACTATGTTTTACTTGCTGCAGCAAGAGCAGCAGCAAGGGCAGCAGCAAGAGCAGCAAGAGCAGCAGGAGTAGGAAGACTAGAAGCAGGAGACGCAGCAGAAGTAGGAGAAGTAGGAGAAGGAGAAGGCATAATTAGAAGTAGCAGGAGGATCATTTGCAGCAGCTGCTCTTTCCATTGTTTTACTGCCCTGGCCTTGCTGCACCCTTCCAATCCTTCAGCCTGCAGGAAGCACCATTTGTGCCTTCACGTGTAAAGGCTGCCAAAGCTGCGGCCAGCATCTAGACGCCAACTTTGTTCCCTGGACTGAGTTGGAGGGCAAACTTGGCGGTCGTCATGCTTGGTGCGCGTTCATTGCTTGGTTGGTTTTTCCGCCACCGCTGTTTCTTGGTTGGGCGAGGATGTTCTGAACGTTTGAGAAGTGACATGGCAGAATCATTTGTGCATGTCAGGGAGCTGCATGCCGTTCCAGAGATCCATTTCGGGTGTTTTTGTAAACGCTGGTGCCCAGATGCGCCCGGCACCCCTCCCCCAAAAGAAACTGCAACCAGCAATGATCCCACATGAGCAAGTCACCTTTGGCTTCTGACCCTCGCGGTAAGAAGCCGCTCCTTCGAGTTGCTGCAAACTGTAACCATCAATTCACCATCAATGACCCATCAATTCACTATCACTGTCAGTTGGGCCACCAGCTCGCCCGCAGCCCAGCTGAACCTTTGAGATGGTGATGAAAAAACAGCAATTTGCCATTTGATCAGCCGATCCAAGGATTTCTCCTTATCCACCAGCGCCCAATGGCTGCCGTGCTCCAAAAGCTGCAAGTCCTGCAGGCGTCTGATGCTGGTGATGTCGGTGGTGGCTATGAACAACCACAGCTACTTCTTGGTTTATTTCCAGTGCATTGACCCAACTGAGCAGAAATAACAAACATTAACAAACCAAGTAGCCAACTTCAAGAATAATGGCGGGCATAGCAAATAGTCAGGGATCGTGATGATGATGGCTGCTGATGGCTGCTGATGGCTGCTGATGGTTGATACCAGTTACTTATCATAGTCGAGGTGCGCAGGCTGAACCAGCCCAAGAGCTGGCCATGCGAATCGGGAAGCTGGGCCAAGAAAGACTTGAAGCGGGTTTCAACGACAACCAGTTGCTGGTTAATGGCTGATGAGGGGCGATGATGGTTGATAGCGATTACTAGTGGTTAACAACAGCAACAACAATATGGTATGTGGATGACGCTTGGAAGTGTCAGTGAGCAATACATTGTTTGATACCGAAGGGGCGGTATCACTCCTGCTGGTGTGTTGGGGTACTGCTGGCCCAGTTCATGCTTTTTGAGTTGTCAAGTTCCAAATCTTTGCAAACCGATATTGTAATCCGGTCATCCTGCAACATCATCGCTGCAAGTCTGCACACGCTCCACAAAAACCTACGGTCCTTTCATGTTTTCCCATTCTTGCACATTGACATGGTTGCAAGTACCTATGTCAACAGGGCGAAAGTGGCACGCTGCAGGCAGAATCGCTGCGCATATCGCCAATCGTACACTGAAGGAAGCTCCATTGAGGGTGACTGGGAAAATCGTGGAAAATGTGCATCCAGAATCCAGCTGTGAACATGATAGAAAATAAAGGGTGTTTGAAACACAATAGATTCAAAGGAGTGACTAGATCCCTAGATTGAAAAATGCAAGCAGCATGTCCAGAATGTGAAGATGTTGGTTTCTCAGAGGTCATGGAAGTACAGACTGCCTGGATGCGTGTCGCCATAGGTATACTGGTTGGTGGTTTAAAACATGTTTTATTTTCCCTAGCAATCATCAACAAATGGTTGATTGACTAATATGTTTCATGGGGGTGGTTCAACCACCAACCAGTATATCTCATTGATATTTATTGTCACCAACACCCCATAGGTATTTAACCAGCTCCGGGGATGCCAAAGCCCACATGGTGGTTTCTGGCTACCCTGATCCTGCACGCATCCCAGAAGCAAGGGTAGCCACACGCACACGCGGGAAATGGGTGGATCAGATCATCCCAAAATCTCATTTTTTTGAATCTTAGCAGAAGATCACATGATAGTAGGCCAGATATCGATTTGGTTCTTCTAGTTCTGGTGCGTGCTACACCAGAACTCAAGAGTCCAACATGGGATGGTGTGTGACTATGCTTTCTAGATTTTGTGCACCTTTGCCCTTAGCTACTCACAGAGGGGGATGTCACAAAGGTACCAAGACAAGGCAGAATAGAGGGTCGGGCAATTGACGTCACCTTTTTCCTATCATTGTTTTTTTCGGCAGCTCAGGGTTGAGCCAAAATTGAGGAGGTGCCACGAAGGGTTGCCTAGAGTACCCAAAGGAAGGGCCATTGGATGGTTTTAATTTACCCTCAGGGCTAAGGCTACTAAGGGTCTAGAATCAGTGGGCCTCCATACCTAGATGCCAAGGGTCTAGGTACTTACTCATAGGCATTGTAGATCATTGTAGACCATTTTCCTTGTAGGCATTTCAAACCAGGGCCCCAGCCAAGTAGATGAGTGTACGTTCTGATCAATTGCAACAACAGTCAAGGATCCACAGTTACAGATGGCTTGTCGATCCACGGTTCCGAGGTTTCCAGTTTACGGACCTGGTCTCCTTGGGCGATGAGTTCCAAGAGAATCCCATGGTGAAGGCGGGACGCCCCACAGGTGCCTGATGTCGACATGGCTTCAGTTGGAAGTGCTGACAAGATCTGATATTTTATGTTTTGATTGGGGGGTAAGAAGTAAAGAAGCAATGTCGGCAAGCCAGAAGTAAAGAAGTAATCTTGTATCTTGTGTATGTCACTGTGCTCTTTCTTTTTTCATTGCTTGTTTCACTACTTGGCATGTGAAGCTTCTGGCAGCATAAGCAGCTGCAATGAGTCAATGAGTGGTGGGAACTTTTCACACCCTTTTTTGCATTTACTTGACTGGAGGCTCCCTGATAAAAGTATGCTTTGATGGCACTGAGGATTTTTTGATGTGCATACTTGAAGGCTTGCAAAGGCACATGCAGGTACATCATGATTTGCGTGCTTTTTTTTCATGCGCTTGCAAAACGTGTTTTGGTACGTGTGCTTTTTTTTGCGAGCCTCAATGCAAGTGGTGGGAACATTCAACAAAGTTAATCTGGCAATGGAGAACTCACCATTTCTAGCTGTTTTCCCAGAGTTTCCTATCAAAAATGGTGGGTTTGCCATGTTAGTTTACCAAAGGGTGACCACCACACCCCTGCAGGCAAAGCAGGCCATCATTCTCGCCCAGACCACTCTTTACTAAAAGCCCTGGTCAACC
>VSDK01004699.1:80604-108529 GCA_009767595.1 Symbiodinium kawagutii | reverse complement strand
CCATCATCAGCCACTTTCCACCATGGAACTTAGTGCACAATGACTTGGCAACGATCACGGTAACCGCTAGTAACCATTGGTTAACAATCATTAATCACAGTTATCCATCAGTAACCAACCTATTAACCATATTAACCATCATTTTCCAACCATTTCCAACCACTGTCCACCATGGAACGCCCTTTCTGGATGGCAGCAACAGGTCCATCTGGGCTGCCACACCAAGGAGACAAGACTCTTCGTCACGCAAAAGGTGAGGGCAGCGCACCATGTGCCAATAGCCCCGAACACTGGGGCACGAGGGGTAAAGATCATCAGCAGCCACCGTTCATGATCGCTACCAATGGTGAACAATGGTGAGTGATGGTTGACATGGTGCTGTGAAGCTCATGTAAACTCTTTGGCACCGGGAATTTTGCACATTGGCTTCTGCAGCCTCATTCGTTCACAAATTGGCCAAGGTGTGATTTTTTTTGAGATGCAAACTTAATCCGGGTGACCTTCAGACCGTGATACTGTTGGCTCAGACCAGCTTGCATCTGAATGGTGCACAAGTTTAAGAATACATATCAACTATGTCATAGCTGGAAATTAACCATCACACATCAACGGCTGGATTCCCCACTGCTGGCTATTGTTGGTCATTAGCCCACTAGTAGCTATTGGTTGACCATCAAAAGCCATCATAAGCCACTAAGATCACTAACCAGTATTGCTTTATATTATAAGATCATCTATTTACTGACAGCTAGCCATCATTAGTTCCATCACGGGTTCCATCACTAGTTCCATCGTGAGTTCCATCAGCTGTGCAATCATTAGTTCCATCAGATCATCCACACTGGTTGTCATCACTAGTGCCATCCGATTTTCCATCACTAGTCCAACGGTTAATAATGGTTTACAATAGTTAGATTGCCCATCACTAGCTCCATCAGATCACAATGGTTAGTGTTCAGATCACTTTCCATCACTAGTTCCATCCGATTTTCCATCAATGATGGACCACCTTTCAATGGTTAACGGTTGCCATGACTAGTTCCACCACTGGTTGCCATCGATGACAGGCCAATGGCATCATGGGCCTTGCACCCTCCGGCGCCTCCAGCACCGTGTTGCAAGAGATTTTCAAGGCCAGGTTTTGATGACGCCCAGGGGATCGCGGTGGGTGGGGTGGCCCCAGGGGAGGTGGCAGTTCAGCGCGGTGATTGGTGGGGTGACCCCCCCAAAGCTATGGTTGGTTGGGGTTGGTTGGGGTGGTTAGGGTGGTTGGGTTGGTTCGCTTGGTTGATTGCTATGACTGACTAATGACTTGGATGAGAGGTGGGTTTGTTACGATAAATGACCCCCATAAGGGATGATAACAG
This sequence comes from Symbiodinium kawagutii, assembly GCA_009767595.1. Taxonomy (NCBI): domain Eukaryota; class Dinophyceae; order Suessiales; family Symbiodiniaceae; genus Symbiodinium; species Symbiodinium kawagutii. The sequence goes on along the minus strand of VSDK01004699.1, from coordinate 107,162 downwards.
GGGGTTCCTATGATTTGAGAACCCCCGACACGTTGTAACCACAAATAACGACCCAATCGCTGGAGACTGATGGATCATCAGCATTGGATAGCATATTTAAAAAGGAGAGACAGCTGTATAAAATCGCCGACCTATCAAGGACAGGTTGCAAATTCTTGTTTCAACCTCTGGAGCACCGTCACAAGTACGATTTCTCTTGTGAAGATCCTTAAACATAGTAGTCAAAACTTGAACACTGCACTTCTTCTGGAGTGAGGGGCTCTAAAGTCGACAGCTGCTCTTCCTGAGGACCAGGCACATGTGAATGCAGCGATCTTCTCGATGTGTCTCTCTCCTCAGGGAGGGTTGCTGACGGTGGGAGGTCTCAATGCTTCCCAGTCAAGTGCTGTCACTTGGATGGAAGGCTGCTCGTTTATCTAGTGTTTACCTGGCTGTGAGCCACAACCAGAAGTCCAGCGCAGTCCAGCCATGGGAATCTCAACAAGCGATTCCAATTCCGAAATCCGACATCCCTGGTGAATCAGGCAATCTCAATCGGATATCACAACAATATCCCTGGATGAGATGGTTGCTTCTCAAGCCATAGGGGTACCCCCAGTTCTCATCCTTTATCACAACCATTGATGGCCATAAACCAACCATAACTTTCGTGCTTCCCAAACTGGCTTGAGAAACCACCAAGTATTTATCATTATTTAGCCATGACCACCCCATATAGTCTTAATCATAGACTTTGAGCACCGAATTAGCCCCAAAAACAAGTGCAACCATTTTTAGGGCATACCGTCATTTCGCCATTTTCCACCATGATTGACCACTTATGGCTATTTTTCACTATTATTGACCACCTATGGCTTGACATGGCTTGACATGGCGCACCATATTTCAGCAAGCCCGTGGGTGCAGAGATTTTGGCCACTTCCCGGTGGTTCTGAGGTGACCTGGACCCCCATGAGACTCGAGCGCTTTTACAGTTCCTTGGCGGGGCTGCTGGGGATGGGGACCACCATTGCTGGCGGTGCCGGTGGTGCTGGGCTGATGCTAACCCACTCGTGGAAACGTGTGGCCCAACATCCCAAGCATGGCACACTGCTTGGATGTTGGGATGCATTTTGTGTCACACCAATTGGTTGGCATTTACTTCCCAACATGGTGTTGCAGATATTTGCAGATTTGCCGATCGATTTCTTACTCAAATAGCTTGGTCAATCTCATTTCTGCACTTTTTCCAAAGGCTCATTTTTGTCCAAAAGCCGCAGGTTTATGTTGCATCCCGTGGCTGCCATTGACACTTGTTTGTTACTGCCATCATGGGCATGGATTCAGTGTCAATCACCAACCGGCGTTCTGCAAGCCATCCAGCACAGCAAGCTACGCACTGTGTCCCCGAAACTGCCCATCAAAAGCAATACCGTATTGCGATGTAATTAATGTGCTGTTCGCCCAAAGACCAAAAATACATAAACATACCTCGTGATAGAATATGGTGGACCCCTCAAAAAATTCAATAATCATCTCAATTGCCATTGCACTCCATCATATCCACTTATTGTTCTGATGTGTGGTCGATCCAACTTCACCCCGCGTGGCCGATTTTGGAGGAGTGGTTGGTACCTCCTGTGGTGGTTCCATGTGGTTCCCAGCGCGCCAAGATCCGAGGCGTCACTTTGAAGTCGATCTCCCTGGACAGCCGTGCTGCCAGCGGGGCGCTGTTGCAAGGCTTCGGACATACCTTCGTGGACTCCGGAACGTCCCTCGGTGGCAGTTCCTGGTGCGCTTGCGGACCCAAACCTGGACCTGCCTTGAGAATGAACAGCTGACTGGTGGTTGGGAGGGGGCGAGGCCAGGAGCCAGGGGTATCCCGCTCTACCTTTCGGCGCCAAGAAGCTAGTAGGACTTCCCTAAGCAAAATGGACAGAACTGAAGAGTCCAACTGCTGAAATACCCACGCTTCTTGGTGAAACATGGCGTCGTTTGTTGGATGATTGGTGCTGGAACCTCATTTCGTTGAAGAATTCTTTTGGTGGTCATATGTGGTCATGATTGGTGCATATTGGTGCTGAAAGAAAAACATTGGTTGGATGCAAGAGTGAAAGCTAGCAACAGCGGAAGTAAGTTGACAGACTAAGACTGTGGATGACATGCCCGCCATGACAAGCAAACCATCCTGCACGGTGGGGGGATAAGCTCCTGCACTGCTGAAGCCAACCACAGATGCTGCAGGGGATCCCTTAAACCTCAGGGGACGGCTGGTTGGCGGCACATGCCGACCAAGAAGGGTACTAGCGCTCGGAGAACACCAACCATAGCCACATCAAGCATGTGAACACGTACAAAAAATGGCTGGCATACTAGCACTGACTGCCATTCGCCCCTCCCAAAACCATCATTCTTATAGGCTTACTTATAGGTCAGAAATTATCTAAGCCATATTTCGGAGGCTGAAAGCCATCTTTTCTCAGAGGCCCAACTGGGTGCCCCATGGTGGTGAGCTCTCAGGACCTTCACCTACCTCCCAGATGGGCTTTTCCGCCAGCTGCGTGATTTGGAACTTTGGCGGCATCCCTTGGGAAGCACTGGTGCGCTTCCACGCGGTGCGGTGCTTCTCTTAACTGGAGAGATGTGCTAAGGAAGATTGGGCATATGCTCTCACTGGTGGTTTCACGCATACTGATTGTATATGTGGTTGCATAATAAAGTTAGAATTGACCAAGTGGGATTTGTGATGCATTTGAACATGCCGTATTTGAACATGTGGAAGGTAATCTGCACGCGGTGATTGGCACTGAATGTCTCAACCCGGACAATGCCACATATATAACTATGTTTTCAATTCTGCTTTTTAGTTTTGACACTGTGTTGTATCACAGAGTGAGCGTGATGTTGTGACGCAATGCCGCATGAGCATGCTTGGTTCTCGTCCCCTGGCATGGTTGAGGGCAAGGATGCATTTGAGGTTTCTTGATGTTAACGGGGATTCTGTCCGGATACAGGGGTACAAATTTATTGTTTGTTAGCCGCTCATTTGAAATCTACTCTTTACATATTCATTGCGACTGCTATTTCATGTCTACTTTCGTTCCTGTGTGTGGATGTTTGGGCATGTTTGTGCTGTAGTTTTGGGAGTTCACAGAGAACGGCACACGGCACCCTCAAGGTGTCTCAGATGGCAAGCCTCTTCATTTAGTATCGCTATTGGGGGTGGGGCTCCGCGTCATCCAAAACATAATGTTACAACTCGATTTTTTACATTAGAGTCATCTTTCTCGTTTTGCACAATAGAATATAGTTCATATTATGGAACAAGGCCAAATCTTCACTTGCGAGTGTTATGTATGGTAGGCCCACAGTGATAAGCTCTAGTTTTGCATGCTTTTGCCATGTACCCAAGGGCTGTTAATTGGGGGTTGCCATTTTGATGGGACACCAAGGCTTTTAGGGGATCCCCCGTCGGATACCTAGTGCTTGCTTTCGGACCCTAATATCAGCCATTGGTTAACCATCACCAACCATCATGAACCATCATGAGCCATCATGAACCATCATGAACCATCATGAACCGCGTATTGTCCCTAATGTTGGCTATTGGTTAGCCATCATCAATGATCATCAATCCTCATGACCACTAGATACCACTAGCAAGCATTGGTTGCTGGAATGATATTGATTTTTCGATCAATAGCCATCAACCATCATTATTGGCTCAAGGATGATAAGAGCATATTAGAGCTCTGAGCGTACCACGCCACTTCGTTCTGCAAGCAATGCCTACCAGAAGTGCTACAAAGAGAGCACTGCCCCGTTCTGTTCTGCCATGGATCTTTGCCACCGTAGGGTTGGCCACTACCTTCGTTGGCCACACCCCACTGTGTCTACGACGAAATGGATGTGTCATGCGAAGTGCTCCTGAGATTCAGCCAGTGCCTGAGTCGAAAGACTCCTTCGACTTGATGCTGGGGAAATATTACAACGCCAAGGTGGTCAACATCACGAAGTACGGGGCGCATCTGGACTTAGGAGTGGACAGACGGGGCTTCATTCATATTGCCCAAGTCCGAGAGGAACGTCTAGAGGATGTGAATGATGCTGAAACTTGGCGACGAAATCCAAGTTCGCGTTCGTCAACACAGAGGAGAATCTGTCGAGGTCGGGATGCGTGACCTGGAGGAATATCAGAAACGTAAGCCCTATGAGTTCTCATCTGGGGAAGAGGTGGAAGGAACGCTGCTGAAAGTTGTGAAGCCAAACTGGAAAAAGACCTCCGAGCGGGATCGTGGCGCTACACTGGTGGACGTGGGAGGTATGATCCCAGCATGCCTGCCCCGCAAGAGCCTCAAAGATGATCCTTCGGGGCTGGTGAAAGGTCAGAAGATGAAGGTTCGGGTTGTGAGTACGACTGGCTGCACCATGGACGTTGAACAAGTCTGAAATGCAGCTGTCAAAAAAGGCGCGTGAGAAACGCAAGACTTTCATGAACCATTCGGGAACCGTGGGGGAACCATTTGTACCTATAACCATGTCATCAATACCATGAATGAAGCCACTAGTGATGACAGAACCACCAGTGCCAGGCTCCGCTGCCCAGGTGACCCAGCACTGCCGGGATGGCGGCTGCGGCCAAGCGACGGGCAGCACCTGTTGGCAGATCTCAGGAGCGACCGGCTCGTTGGGGTGGCCGAGTTGTCGGCTCGTTGCGGGCAACGTGGTGAGCCAGGATGGACGACCAGGATGGTAATGATAGGGATTTTATATTATGGTTAAACTCCATAATAAAGAGTAATAGTAGGGAAAACAATAGTGAAAGGTTCTTACATGGCTATGGGTCAAGCAGTTAACCAACCAACAGTGGGGTATAATCACCAAGCATGATAGGGAAAACAATGGTTAATGATAGGGGGAACAGGGGTACGGGGTTTCGACCCACTGCCTCATGGCGAATGAAGCTTCATGAGCTCGTGAATCATGTTCAATGATGGTGAATCAAGGGCTGAATCATGGCTAATGGATGTTAATGACATAATGACGGTTAGATTCATTAGTTAATGCAAACCATGGGTTAATCATGCATCTTAATGATGAATGTTAATGACATTTCATGACGGTTAGATTGATTAGTGGTTTCCTGATGGTTGGTGCTGGCTCATGTTGGTGAACACTGGTGGATGGAATGGTTCACAAGCTGCAGATAGTTGGGAGAATTTCCTTGCTATCAAATGGTTGGTGACTATACCCCATTGTTGGTTGGTTAACTGCTTGACCCATAGCCATATAACCATTGTTGGTGGCTATCCCTTATCATTAACCAGTATTATCCACTATTGACCATAGTTAACCAACTGGTTGATTAAGATTGACCCATAGACATATCATTTGTATAAATCCCCCTATAAGTGTTGGTCATCATCCCCTATTATGCACATCAACCGGGTTGGAGCTCTTGGCTTGTAGCCGTCCCACCGACCATCAGCAGATTGTTCAGTTGTAATGTGTCATTCTGAACCAGGTTCGTGGCAAATCATGGCAGATCATAACAAGAAGTTGGCAGATCGAAACAATCATGGCAGCTCGTGATATACCGTTCCTTGCTTTTGGGAAGTTGGCTTTGGTCAATCCGACTTGGGCTTTTTGAAAAGCTCCGGCCCTCGATATGGAGGGTGGCCATGTCGCCTCTTCTGTGAATCCACCGGTAGGCAGTGGTGCGTAGCCGGTTTCAGGAGATTCCTTGGATCATTTTCCAAAGATCCTCTTTGGCTTCACTGACGGCGTGTCAGTGCATCTTGGCATGGGAAATGGCTCACCGGTAGCTTCTGGGAAACTCACCTGGAACCAAAAAGCCGACAATTTACAGATCGTTTACCTGGAAGTGTACCTATCAAAAATGGGGTGTTTTTGCTTCCAAGTATGTTTCTCAGAGGGTACCCATGGGTAATTAACCATCATTGTCAGCAAGGTTCACACCAACAACCATGGTGCATGAGTGCGTACACAGCATGAGTGTGTGCACAGCATGAGGTTTCAAGGAGGATGGGGTGTCGCGGGGTACGTAGAGCCCAGGTGGAATTTTTCAGAACTTTCGGCTCCTGTGCCATGCAAAGAGGATTGGTTGCTACCGGGACGATGGAACTTTTACCCAGCCTAGTGCGGATATCATAGGGCCATAGGAATACATTTTTTTCCCGGCGCCCTCTCTCCAAAGCTCACCGGGAAGTGGAAAATAAATACACTTGTTGGGGCTAGGACAAATGATGATGTTGCTTGGAGATTTTGTTCGGCCAGAGGGAGTGGCAACAGGGTTCAGGCATGTTTGGGTGTTGGCCTTATTTCTTTCCTGGCTGTGTTTGGTTCCGTCAGTTTGTTTTAGCTGGTTGAACCTATAAGCTGCCCATGTATTCAAAAGAGAGCCGGCGCGGCCTCATGCAATGGCAGCTTGGCCACCTCACCTGGCCAACCCACCCAGGCCGACCTCTAGCGGAAGAGTGGCAGTCTCCACTGCCTCGGTTTCCAGAGCAATGGCATGGTCAGCGAGACGGTGCCCCCGGCTAAACGTGAACACCACGGAGATGGGTCACAAATTCAGCACCAAAAAAGCAACGAATGAAGGGGCGCAGTTCACGTTGTTTAAGGACGAAAGCATGCTACTTGGTGGACTTATGTTCACTTATTAAGTTATGCTGCATGTTTTTGTTGAGGAACTTGGTGCTTGTACTATATACTTCTGTATCATGTAAGAATTCGGAAAATAATGGTTCTTAGGGGTGCTGCCACACATGCCCAGTGGCTGGAAAATCGCGGTGCAAGGGTGAGGACATCCGCCCAGAACAAGTCTCCCTAAACAGATGCTGCCAGCAGCTCAATAGTGGTGGTTTGCATTCGGCAATTCTGGCTGTTTGGGGAGGCCGCCTAGGACATATACTGTGAAAACATGCGAGGAGATTCCCATGACTTCACCGTGGCTAGCCATGGCAATGAATCTCGGTGCTCACATCCAGTATTCGGCAGCGGGTTCGATCTTCATTGCCATGGTGTCACCGTTTTTGGTGATTTTTAGCGCTTCTTTTTTGCTAATATTACCAATGGTGGTAACGGATAGAATTAATATTACTCGTAATTGCTAGTTCTGGTCACTTCCAAATGATTACTAGATCCTGTTCAGTACTGGTTTTTCATTACCAGTGCTAGTAGTGTTTATCATGCAGCCACCCGTTACTTTACTGATTGATTCCATGTGATAAATTGGTTGCAGGCTTACTGGTGCTATTTTTGCACAATTTGCACATGATTCATGCCTTTCATCCCTATTACTTGCTAAAGCACCAGCTGGTAGGCTTGCAATCACCATAGCTTGTAGGCTGCTGGTGACATGGTGCCCTTGAGGTGCTTGGGGCCACCTGGATGATTAATCAGCTGGTGGTCTTCGACTTGCAGTGCCTGGGCACAGCCAGTTGTGGGGTGGTGATGCGCCGGGTGCAGCGGTGGTTGCACCGTGCCGGGTTGGTGCAAAAGCTTGGTGCACGGGAAGAGGTTGTCAAAGGTTTGGGGCCCTCATGGGCCTTGAGATGACACATTTTCCTTTTCCTGGCTTCGCATTGATCAGGTTCAACCAATCAATAGCCAACAATCTATCTATCTACCTGTCTGTCTATCTGTATATCTGTCTATCTATTTGTCTGTCTGTCTATTTGTCTATGCATCTGTCTATCTATCTGTCTGTCTGTCTATCTATCTGTCTATTTGCCTGTCTATCTGTCTGTCTATCTGTCTGTCTATTTGCCTGTCTATCTATCTGCATATCTGTCTATCTGTCTGTCTATCTGTCTGTCTATCTATCTGTCTATCTATCTGTATATCTGTACATCTGTCTGTCTATCTATCTGTCTATTTGCCTGTCTATCTATCTGTATTTCTGTCTATCTATCTGTCTATCTGTCTATCTATCTGTCTGTCTATTTGCCGGTCTATCTATCTGTATATCTGTCTATCTGTCTGTCTATCTATCTGTCTATTTGCCTGTCTATCTATCTATCTGTATTTCTGTCTATCTATCTGTTTATCTGTCTGTCTATCTGTCTGTCTATTTGCCTGTCTATCTATCTGTATTTCTGTCTATCTATCTGTCTATCTGTCTGTCTATCTATCTGTCTATTTGCCTGTCTATCTATCTATCTATCTATCTGTCTGTCTATCTATCTGTCTATTTGTCTGTCTATCTATCTGTCTATCTGTATATCTGTCTATCTATCTGCCTATTTGTCTGTCTATTTGCCTGTTTATCTGTCTGTATATCTGTCTATCTATCTGTCTATCTATCTATCTGTATTTCTGTCTATCTATCTGTTTATCTGTCTGTCTATTTGTCTGTCTATTTGCCTGTCTATCTGTCTGTCTATCTGTCTATTTGTCTGTCTATCTATCTGTCTATTTGTTTGTCTATCTATCTGTCTCTTTGCCTGTCTATATGTCTGTCTATCTATCTGTCTATCTATTTTTCTATTTGTCTGTCTATCTATCTGTCTATTTGCCTGTCTATCTGTCTGTCTATCTGTCTGTCTATTTGCCTGTCTATCTATCTGTATTTCTGTCTATCTATCTGTCTATCTGTCTGTCTATTTGTCTGTCTATCTATCTGTCTATCTGTCTGTCTATCTGTCTGTCTATCTGTTTGTCTATTTGCCTGTCTATCTATCTGTATATCTGTCTATCTGTCTGTCTATCTATCTGTCTATTTGCCTGTCTATCTATCTGTATATCTGTCTATCTGTCTGTCTATTTGTCTGTCTATCTATCTGTCTATCTGTCTGTCTATCTGTCTGTCTATTTGTCTGTCTATTTTCCTGTCTATCTATCTGTATATCTGTCTATCTGTCTGTCTATCTATCTGTCTATTTGCCTGTCTATCTATCTGTATATCTGTCTATTTGTCTGTCTATCTATCTGTCTATTTGCCTGTCTATCTATCTGTATTTCTGTCTATCTATCTGTCTGTCTGTCTATCTATCTGTCTATTTGCCTGTCTATCTGTCTGTCTATCTATCTGTCTATCTGTCTGTCTATCTATCTGTCTATTTGCCTGTCTATCTATCTATCTGTATTTCTGTCTATCTATCTGTCTATCTGTCTGTCTATCTGTCTGTCTATTTGCCTGTCTATCTATCTGTATTTCTGTCTATCTATCTGTCTATCTGTCTGTCTATTTGTCTGTCTATCTATCTGTCTATCTGTCTGTCTATCTGTCTGTCTATCTGTTTGTCTATTTGCCTGTCTATCTATCTGTATATCTGTCTATCTGTCTGTCTATCTATCTGTCTATTTGCCTGTCTATCTATCTGTATATCTGTCTATCTGTCTGTCTATCTATCTGTCTATTTGCCTGTCTATCTATCTGTATTTCTGTCTATCTATCTGTATATCTGTCTATCTGTCTGTCTATTTGCCTGTCTATCTATCTGTATTTCTGTCTATCTATCTGTCTATCTGTCTGTCTATCTATCTGCCTATTTGCCTGTCTATCTATCTATCTGTATATCTGTCTATCTATCTGTCTCTTTGTCTCTTTGTTTGCCTGTTTGCCTGTCTGTCGATGGATTTTTCTATCTAATGGCTGATTAGGTCTTGTAGCTGATAAGTGATGACAATAATAGCACTACTGATATAGTCAGCTGACCGCAGGCAGGTAATATTGCAACTGATGATTGTAGGTGCGATAGTTGATGATAGTAACAACACTATCCATGGTGCATGCACACGCACATGCACGGACATACATACAAACATACAGAGACCTACATACAGAGACCTACATACATGCACACATGGACATACATAGACATATGGCAGTGGGTCAAAAGCCTGTACCCCTACTTCCCCTATCATCAACCGTTGATGCCCCTATTATTGTTGGTTATTCTCCCTAGAGAATTGGTTGGTTAATATTTTCCCATAGCCATAACAACCATTGTTGGTGATTATCCCTTGTTACTAACCATTATGAACCATATTTTTTAGCCATAGTTAACCAACTGGTTGATTAATTGCACATATACGGAATGCACACACAAGAAACAGCAGCGAACCCAGGTCCTCTCGCTTGGGCCTCGCGCCCATGACTTGTCCCTCCTTCACTGAAAGGCCCAAGGCGCCGCAGAAGCTCCGGGCAGGCGCAGGGGGATCGGATCTGGCAGTGGATGGGTTGATGTGGGTTGAGGATGGGATAAGGTTATAACCAGGTTATAACCATTGGTTTTTGAGGATTGTTTTTTGATGATGTGGGTTGATGATGGGTTGATAGTTTTAACCCGGGATGAAGCTAAACCCCAGGTTATAACCGTTGGCTTTTAAGGGTATAACAACTAGCAACTATGGTTGATGAACCGTAGGTTGATGAATTGGGGGAATCATTTTAAAGGGAAACCAGTCGGCGAACTTGGGGGGATAACCCACTATGATCATCAACCAGGGGTTATTTATCCTGGGTAGGCATTTGGAAACTTGCGCAAGGTGTTTGATGTACACAAGGTGGCTCAGATAGGTTTCTATGCATTTGGATGTTTTGACAAGTGTTGATATTGCAGTGTTTGTTCATTTTTTCCGTGTTTTTGGGCAACTTGCACTTCCACAACAGGTGTGGTTTGTGTCTAAAAGCATGTCAGCGGAGCATCCTTTCGCTCTATCTAGTTATGCAGACAGTGGATTTACGACTCTTCAATGTAAGGCATCAGTGTAGCAACTGTCACTCACACTGCAAATTTTCAGAACCGACATGAACTACCAGGGGACGATTTGCTGATGGTGATTAATTTTTTTTGGCCTTTGAGTCCTCGGTTTTATGTGGTTCCCCTGTTCCAAACGGACGATTTCCGACCGGTTGGGGATGTCCCCTTGCCCTGCCCCCACTATGGCGGAGCCACTGCGGACCTTGGCGACGCCCCAGGTCCAGGCATCGCCGCCCGTCCTTCAGCAGCTGCATCGGTTTCTGGGCACCGGTAGTGAGCTGCCCAGGGGGTGGCTCCGGACTCACCCGGACTCGCACCGTTGGGGGAGCGCGTGTGCAGGGGTTTTTTGCAGGTTCCGACTCGCCACTTCTTCTGTGGCTGTTCATCACATCGGGGAATGTGCCCTGAGAAAGTTGAAGTTTTCAACTTAAATGTTGATTTATGTTAATTTTAAGTAGTGCAGTTTTCCAACTGTTCCTCGTACGTTTTTCATGCGTTCTCATTGTTTGTTGTATCATGTCAGGAACATCGCGGTGGGCATGCCTCACATGATATGCGTTCAGCTGCAGGAAAGCAAACCGTTCCCAACTTTCATTTGCTTGACTCCTCCAGTTACACCTGTTCTTGCAAGCTGACCACCGCATTAGTCAGAAGTGGTGTAGGCAAAGCCTTCCCCCAAGAAATGGCCACCTGTGAAGGAATGGAAACGGTTTGCGGAAAGGCTTCGCTGCTTCGCTTTTCAGGTTTCAAACACGGGGACGTTCTTTGCAATCGCGTCAATGCTGCTGATTCTTCTTGGGCTTTGCTTGGCGGCTTGGCTCAAAGGTTTTTCGGCAAAAGTTGATGAGCTGGGCATATTCAGAACCTTCAACCGTCAATAGTCTGGGGTTTACTGACCGCTTACCCTGGTGTAATTACTTGTAATCGAATATGTTAGATCCCTAAGAACAAACCATCCACAAAATTCCTTCACTTGCTGGTGTTTGTCTACCAAAGATACGGGCGTGCTCCCCAAATGATTTGCATTTTTTTCTATTTAGTTATTTGTTTCTTGAATCGCTTGGCTGTTTCGCAGGTTGCCATAGCCTGATTCACAAACCCCAAAGCTGGAGTGGTCAGCCAATCGAGGTCAAATTTGTACCTGAAAACTTGGAGCCTTTTGAATGCAGACTCATTCGGCTTGTTGCGGGTCAGCATTCGATTATGGCCAATCATGGTCCATGATGGATTAGGAAGGGTTATATAATGATGGCTAATGATGGTGAATTAAGGTCTAACGTTGGTCCATAATCAGCCATCACCAACCATTACTAGCCTTAGGTCTGCAGACCTCTGGGCTGTTTGAGCTGCGAGGGTGTACTGTTACTAGCCATCATTACTAACCACGGACTCAAAGCTTTCATTGCTTCCATCGGCTTCCATGCTGTGGTGCCTTTTTGAACTCGCTCTCCCGCGCTCACTGGCACTCGTCAATGCTGTTGGAAAAAGGGGGGCATGTCATATAATTTACCATCATGAATCCTCACATCAACATTGCAGCAACCACTATCAACCATTGCAGTAGCCATCATGAATCATTATTGGTAATGAAACGGTGAGTCATTGTTTAACCAGCGGTGATGGCTATAACTGACCATCAACTAACCATCATTATTTGCTAACTTATACCTTACGTTGATCCACATGAACTCTGCTGGTTTTCCAGCATTAGGGCAAACCCCTTGACGCCCCAGCCAAAAATACCTTTGTTCATCAACCAAAAGTATCATTCAGCATTCACCAGCAGTTAACCATCACTAACCCTATACCAACCATCCTGAACCTTGCAACTCACCATGCAACCAACCATCCTAACCATCAACTAACCATCGTTTAACCATCCATTGGTGGCTTCACCATGCAACTCACCACGCTTCCCCTGGATTTCGCTTGGACCCTTCGTGGCGTGCGCAGGTGGCGCGGAACCTGCTGCGTGCCTATGGCCGCCGTGACGAGGAGGTCAGCAGCCAAGGTTCGCCGCGCAGGATGCGAGCCAGGCGCCGGGGGGGATCCATGAAGCCTGGTGAAGGAACCATGGTGAAGCCACCTGGAGCCGCGGGGTGCCTTAGGATGATGGTGAATGCTGTGGTTATTGATGGTTTATGGTGGTTAGTTGATGGTCAATTGATGGTTAGTTGTTGATGATATGGTTCATTCTAATGACGGTAAATGATGGGGAATGGTGAAAATGAGGAACAGCCAATACGGATTTGTCCATCAATGGTGGTACCATAGCTTTTGAGAGATCACCAGTTTTGGGGGGTACACCATTTGATATTTGGGGACAGACTCCCGAGCTGAGCAACAAAATGACATGGGTGGGGAACTGCCAAACCACCATCATTGTAAGTCAAAGACCGGCTCCTTAGCTGAACCACCAGAGGGCTGTGGTTCAGGGAAGGAATTTTGGGAGGACCGTCTGGCAACCAACCACACCAATGTGATTCATTTGAGTGTCGACCATCATTGGAGAATAATTGGACCATCAAACTTAACAATTTCTTCTCCAATGATGGTTTATTCCGGTGACTTCCCCCTCGTTTTCTATGAACAACTTTTTCAGCTGCCAGAAGCGATACTTGCGCAGACGTATACCATTCGTTTCCAAAACGCAACTTCATGAGTATACCATCAGCATGCCATTACTATACCGTCAACATATCTTCATTTAGAGAGTTTCCCATTAGTATACCATTACTATGCCAGTGGTTTACCAACAACCATAGGTAATGTCTACCCCGGATTAATCACCCCCCCCCCTATAGGTCAACAAGGTCAACAAGGTCAGACCATACAGGTAAAAAATGAGACACCCCTGAATAATAAACCCCCAGAGATAAGAGATGAGACAAGGAAGAGAGTATTATGAGAACCATGGGGGTTGAGGATCAGGATCCAGCTCCAGCATGAGGGTGGTGAAAATGATGAATGCTCCAGCAGCCATTAGATCAGCCAGCCATTAGATAGTGAATCAGTTTCACATAAGCCATGGTCCTTCTTGACATGAGCTTGGTCATCAGCCTGGCCATTTGTGGCATGAGCCTGGTCATTGCCATGCTTCTGCATGAGCTGGTGGCAATCATGAAGGACATTAAGCAGTTGGGCATCATCTCCTTCTTCCACATGGGGCATGAGCAGCATGAGCCCAAGCCAAATGCAACAGAACCCATGAATGAGGACAGGTGGGTGGGTGAAAACACATGGTGGTTGGGTGGGTGGATGGGTAGGTGGTTTCAACCATGCTGCATGCAGGACATGAGTGAAATCAGCTCCACCTTTGATGAGATGTGCCTCAATGAGATGCAGGAATCAGTCTGGATTTTTGAACTGCGATGAGTGGAAGTGCATCAGAGCCTACATGAGAAAGGAGCATAAGAAAACTGGAAGGCCAATCGAGCCCCAGTACCTATGAGCTAGCTGTGTGCTAGGAAAATGAGCAGCACTGAGCACCTGAGCCTGGGGGAGTGAGCAGTGAGGGTGGCCCAGCTATGAGACCTGAGTAGTTTCTAAGACTCTTCGCCCTAATTTTTAATTAGCCATGAGAAGTAATTACATTAATAAGGGGTTTAATTAAAACTAATCTAAAACTAATTAAAAAAAAACAAAAAAATGTGGATCCAGAGGGGTTTGATTAACTAGGGGGGAATTTTGGCTGCACTTATGTTATCTGGGGGTGGAATCAGCACCTAATTAACTTTAGTAAGGACCAGGGTCCAGGGCCGAGGAGGGGTTTGATTAACAAGGGGGGATTTATTAATCCTACCTTGACATTATACCATTAGTATCACCATTCGTATAAACCTTAAATGCTCACCATTCCGCTTGTTGGTAAACCATTGTATTCTTATGTATTCTTAGCATAAACCATTCGTCTAAACCGAGCCGGTGTAGTTGCTGACCTGCTCACCAACAGCCCCAATCAGCTCAGTAGTTAAGGTTTAGTATACATTGTTGGTACTTAAATGCTCAGTATGTAATGGTGATCACCATTAGTATCACCATTAGTATGCCTTATACCAAAAATTATTATATATTATTGATTAGTATGTTAATGTGTATTCAAATATTACATACCATAAAGGTTCCAGTATGTAATGGTCCTCACCATACCATTCGTGTACCCAGCTGCTGAGTTCAACGGCTGCCTCCTGGCTGCAGGAAGCTGGGCCGTGCGCGCGATGAAGAGCTGCAGGGCCTGGCGGAGCCCAGCGACCGCGCGGCTGAGCGCGAGGCTTCGCGCGCGGAGCCGAGCCCATCGCCACGCAGCAGGCGATGCCGGGGCCGCGCTGGCTGTGGGTCAATCAGTGAACCAACCAGGAATGGTAAGCAATGGTGAGTGATGATGCCTGGCTGTGGCTGGCCGCTAAGTGAGTGAGTGATGATGCTTGGTGATATGGTTCCGCTCCTGCTTGGATGGATGGGATGGATGGTTCGGATGAACTAGGCCTTGCCAACCATACCTCACTTGAACTCAAGTGGTCGATGCAAATGCCAGGTCACCGGGTGAACTGACACAGCCATTTTGTGGAGCTGGGGTTGTAACCATTGTTTTCAGCCCTACAAGGTCGCTGAACTAACCCCTAGAAAATCCTAGAAACCATGGTTGATGACCACTTACGAGCAGTGGGGGCGCACGTCCAGTTACCGGCACTGGGGGATGTTGAAATGGTGGATGGGCACTGCTGTTCGATATCTTTGCCGATGACTGCTCGATCATTTTGCTTGATGCTTGTTAGAAATAGCTCTGCAAGCATCATTCGGGTTAGCATATCCTTGATGATGAGAAATCCATAGAAATCCATAACTTCCTATAGAGTGTGTTGGGTGGTTTATGAACAAATTGACCTCGACTACTGTTAGCTGCTGTTGGATATCAAACCCTACTAGTAGCCATTGGTGAACCATCGCAAACCATGGTAAACAACGAACACACATCAATTAGTGATAATTAGCATTCATTATTAACATTTAGCAGGTACCATCATGAACCATTCATTAACCAGTCATATTAACCATCCATGAGCCATAAAGCCAGCATAAAACCATTACTAACCATAATTAACCATCATCAACCACAATAAAGCCAGCATAAAATGACAATAAACCTTCATTATGTATCATTCATCAGCACAAATCATCAAAAACCATCATTGATTAACCATCATCAAACCCACCATCAAACCATCAACCCTTGGATCTCCCACAGCGTTTCGGGGCCCATGGCTGGGGCAACCTGTGTGGCCGCGCAGGGAGGAGGTGGTGCGCATGCCGCTGGACGCCTGGCTGGCGGGCAGCTCCTGCTCCGAGCCGGGCAGCCCCGGATCGGAAGGGCCCAGCACGGAGCCCGGCGCCAGCTGAGCGAAAAAACTGGAGCTGGGAACGGTTGGTTGGACCTGGTTGGAGCTGGTTGGATCTGGCTGGACCTATGGTTGGACCTATGGTTGGAGCTGGTTGGACCTGAACGCATGGTTGGTATTGGTTGGAGGCTCCATGTTGGAGGGTCCAGTGAAAGGTGGAGATTTTAGCTGGTTAGATCCATGTAAACTAGCTAGGCTGTTGGGATGGAGCGAGGCCAGGAGCCAGGGGTACCCATCTAGCTTGATTCTTGCCATGGGACTATCAACCTAAGTGGTTTAATTAATGGGAATCCTCATGAACTAGCACTAAGACAGCTTAGGAGAGGAGTCTGTTTTGATGGCCCAAGCTGATCCGATCTGTCGAACAGATAGTGAGGCCAGGGCAAGGCAGCGATTCATCAACTAGTAACTAGGTGATCATATCAAGCAGTCGTGTGCCAACTTGTAGTAGCCAACGAAAATTAAACATCCATACAGCTAACCAGATGCTGCATGAAAATGCCAATGGGTCTAATGCGCAACATCAATCCACAAGTGGCAGCACAGCCATCAAAACACCCCCAACCATCGCCAGCTATACAGTTTTGAGGGTAGGTCATTTGTGGACAAAACCAAGCTGTATCTGATGTGTCAACCATTCAGTTGACCCCGTTCACCGACCTCTTGACCATGAAACATCAGTCATTATCAATCCATGGTTTTGGCCGAGAGCCAGAAAAATTACCTGTGACCATGTCAACCAGTGGCTATGGGCGTCACTATCGCTCATCACTGTGAAACACGTTACCGCAATTGACCAAGAGCATTGTCCAGCATATAAATAGCTTTTGTCAATCGCATCCGATTGCTGGCAGAATTTTCTCATAAAGCGGTATCAGATTTGTGTGTGTGTGCGGGTACATACGTAGCTTTGGCATTTGAGAGTTGGGGCCACGTGACTACCCCACAAGCTTGTCATTGAAATGTCATCAGGCCGTGACCAATAGCTTTGAAGGATTCAAGATAGGACTGATAATCATGAGTCATCAACGGTTTGCCCTTTCATTGATGATGATTCAGCATTGATGATGATATAGATGTTTTGGCTATCTTTGGCAGATGCTGCAGACGAGCGTTGATGAACCATCATGACTTGTTTAGTCATGACTATATGTTTTTAGACCGTCAATGATCCATCACTTGGCATGCTTGTGAATGATCAGCCGCATGGATCCACCATTATCAACCAGTGACTAACTACGACTAAGCAGGATTAAGTCGGATTGACCATCATTGATCATTAACCATCATAAGATTAGATTATCATTCACGGGAACTAGGCTAACTATCAATCATCAACAAACGCCAGATTAAGTCGGATCAACCATGAGTGAATGCCTGGGTAATCAATCACTAGCCATCATTAGTCACTAGCCAGGATTCGGTCGGATCAACATGATTAATCATCATTAATCACCAACCATCATTGATGAGTATCCATTTTTAACCATCATGAAACCATCATTGAATTGATGACTAACCATCATTGATGACTACCCATCTTCCACCATCATCAAACGCTTGAAATCATTAATCATTAACCACCATTTTCATCATTAATCATTAGCCATCATTGATGACTGACCATCATTGATGACTACCCATCTTTAACCATCATCAAATGGTTGAACAACCAACCACTCTTAACATTTCTAACCATCATGAAATGGTTGATTAAATGGTTGAACATCATTGATGGCTAACCATAACTGACATGACAACCCATCATTGATGACTAACCATTATAAGAAAACATGTTGAAAAACACCCCAGCCTTCCAAGTGCACTTCGGCCGGCGCCCATGGGCTCGCGCTTGGCGTGCCCGCGGCGCGGCTCCACCACGCCTGGTAACGCCGACGGCGCAGACAGCGCCAGCTCCGCAATCCGGGAAGAGCTGAAACGCCTGGAGCAGCTCGGAAAGTTGAAGCTTTGGTGGGTGGGTGTGGCTGATAATAATGGTTGATGGTTAATAATGGCTGATAATAATGGTTCAGAATGGCTGATGATAATGGTTCATAATGGCTAGTAATGGCTGATTAATAATGGTTCAGAATAGTGGCTAATAATGGCTAGTAATGGCTGATTAATAATGGTTCGTAATGGTTGCTAGTAATGGCTATCGGATGGTGGTGGTTAAGAATTGATTCACTATGATTTCGAATGGCTAATAATGGCTGATTAAGAATGGCTAATCATGGTTCAATAATAGTTAATAGATGTTGAGAATGGTTCAGAATGGTTAACGCCGGTGAAAGTAAACAATAATGATGATAGTCTACTGCCGATGCCGGAAGTTGCATCAACTTTGGGTAGGAATGTGTTTCCCGCATGGAACTCCGTGCATCAATGGTTCCGGAAAGTCACCTCAACTTTTTTCACCAATGGAACGCCGCACTATCTTGTTACATGATAGGTCATCCATCAAAAGAAATCACCTCAACTATCGAGTTGCCTATGGGGAAAGCATCGCGTAGCTCACTAAAACTCAAGGAATCTGATCAGGTTTTGTCGGCAAAACACCATGGAACGCTTAATGATTGACAGCTCTCTTGCCCAAAGGACATCTTTGCAGGTTTCATTGACCAAACACACTGGCACGCGAATGGCATCCAGGGCGAGATCTGGGGCGAGATGGGGCGAGATGGGGGGCGAGATCAAAACATGCTATGGAAAATACATCCAGCCGATCAATGCGACTTTCAGCATTGACATCCTCGTGTAGCGTATAATAGAACCTAGAAAAACCTAGCCATAGCTAAACTGCCCCTACTTATACCCTTAGTAGCCATACCAGTGAACGACTCAAAAAGGCATGCTCCCTGAATTCTCTGAATGCTCTTGCCGCTGATCCGCGCCAGGCAGAGTGATAAGCCATGGGACAGCATGTGTGAACATGTGTGATTTGTGAAGCTTCTCCCAATGGCACAGCGATTTTCTCACAAGAACGCTAGACATGACTCAAAACAGCAACATGCAAAACACCAAGGCCACGCAATAATTTGATTGCATAAGTCCACGTGGAAAATTGTCATGGCAATCGTGGTTCACCAAACTGAACGCAGCAATATGAAGTGTAGGTTTTCTAAAACTATAGATTCTAGCCATCAACAAACGCCATGGGAATGACTATATTTGATAATACTTTTCGCATGGAAAATTATCACTACACTTCTTTTCCCCCAACTGAACGCAAGTCGATGTGATTTCCCCAACATGTTTCTCGCAAGGCAGGAGTGGATCCACAACACATCGAAGCGATTTCCAGCACTAACAGTAGTTGATATTAATTGGTGGTAGCTAATGCTGGTTAATATGTAGGTATTGATCATTATAGTGATAGTTACTTGCTATTAGTCAATTGTTCTTGGTTATGAGTGGTTGGTTGCTCTTCATGATAGTTGCGGTTGGTTGCTCAGAATGGCTCATCAACTTGAAACAATCATAAATGGTTAATAAGGGTTCAAAACGAACCATCGTTTGGCCATCTTAACCTTAAGTATCTAATATCCAACCAGCCATTATTAATGGTCATTCATTAATACACATTTGGTGGCTTTTCGATAGCTGGTGATAAAACTGTTGATGATGGCCTTTTCAAATGGCCAGTTCAAACATGCCATTGTATATTGCTGTATGTTTCTCGGTTGCCATATGGTATACAGAGGTTAATGTGATAGGCATCGGTACTGCATAAAGAATATAGAAGGCGTAATAGGATGTAATAGGCATACCACTTACGTAGATTTCCAGAAAGTCTGGCCCTTACAACCTGGTTGGTGCATGATGGTTTCATTATTCATGATCAGCTGATGGCTGATTACAGTGCTAATTCGAAGTGTTAATGATGAGTGATCAGCGGTGTGGGAATGCTTTACCCATGATTGCGAATGATTTCTGATGCTAATGGTTATTTAATGAATGGGATTCAGATGGTTACCCTTCAAAACGACCCAGTGGAAGTTGAAAGCCCCCAAGAAGTCCAGAATCAATGGCGCTTTTTCGCTTCCAGGTTGGTTTGCCAGAGGAACTGCAGTTGGGGGTGGGGGCGTATAGCCATCAAGATTGAAGACAACCAGATGGACTAGTCAAACTTGAATCGCAGAATGAGGTAGGCACGTGCAACACCGGGAAATGCTAATGTTAATCCTTCCATTGGCAATAAACACGACATGTTGACCGGCTTTCAGGTGTCCTACCCTTTCGTTTGTTTCCCTGGCGTATGGCCCTGCTTGGATGTGCATGGCTCCTCAGTAGTTTAATGAAGTGGTTACTAATCATAGTCATCCAGTTATAACATGTTACAACTCACTTTGTTAGTAACCACTTATAGGGTTACTAATCATAGTCATCCACTTATCCAGCTATACTATAACCCACCTTATCGGGTTTTTCACCACGGGGAGCCATCCCCAGACACTAACCACCCTCCCCACGCAGGCAAGTGAGTGACTTGGACGACGATAGCAGGAAGGTCCTGAGCCAAGCCTGCAATGGCTTGCCCGGCCAATTCCAAGATGGCGGCTTCGTGGTGACAGGCGCGGCGCAGCACGGCGCAGCGCGGCGCTGCTGGTTGTTGATGGTGATGACCAGCGTGATTGGGACGAGAGTTGGGTATACCGTGGTGATTACTGCAGTTGCTGATTGCAGTGACCCTGCGTGCTATCATTCTTCAGAACTGTTACTAAATGCGTGTGCGATTCTTCAATTCTGTTAGCGGCATGTTTATTTCAATAACAAATGCATATATGATCATATGGGCACATTCAACCTCATCAAACCTAACTACCGATTTGACCATTAAACCTCATTAAACCTCATTAAACCTCATCAAACCTCATTAAATCTCATTAGACCTAACATCATCAGCCCTTGCACTGTCACCCTGTCCCCATCTCCACGTTGGACCGCACTCAGGTGCCAAGCCCTTGGCCAAAGAAGCCACCGGAGAGGCGGGCAGCGCAGCGCAACGGGACGGGTGCGGGTGAAGCAGTTGACCAAGCAACAGTTGTAGGTTGACATCTGCAGAGTTGGACTCGTTTCGTGGGAAATTTCAAGTTTTATATGGGCAATTTCGAGCTTATAAATATCGAATTTGGTAAGATTGGTAATTTTCGCGATTCATGTAATCTGCTATGGGTCAAGCTACCAACCATCCAAAAGACATGGGTAGATGAAAATCCCAACAGTTGGACGAGTTTGGTCGATCAGTTTGGTTGTGCTGGGGGAATTTGGCGAATCTAGTTGCAAAAGCTGGGATGGGTAGCTGGGAGGTGGGCCAAAAGGGACTCATCCATGGATCTGCAGCGAAAAAGCTACCAGGGGTTCTCAACGATATGGCCGATAGGGATAGTATCCAAAGTACCTTCTGATGTATTTATATATTAATATATATCTATATCTATATATATATTATCTTTTTATAGAGCAACCAAGCACACACTCTTGAGTTAATTCAGTTGTACCGGAAAATCCGGTCGTTACAGCCCATAAGTGATAGTAGACATGCTGGCAACGTAGACATGCTGGCAACAGCGGCTTCACAGGCCCCTCGCCCCATCTGAAAAGAAACCGCTCGCAGGTAATCCTGTTCAACGCTCAGAAGGGTTACGGCCTCATTCGCGCAGACACCACTGAGGCCGGACGGTGGGCTGTTCACGGCGGCGTGTTTTCCCTCGGGGGTTTGATAAGTTTGGGCAAGATTTTTGGATGAACATGGCAGATGAATGAGGGAGTTTGTGCCACGTGAGATGCCGGTGGCATGGGGGATGACCTGGCGAACTCAAATTCTTTGTTTTTCTTCAAAAAGTCTAGGGATACCCATTTCGTGGGCCAGCTTAGGATGCACCGCCCAGCTGCGCCGGAGTGCAGGGTTGGGTTTTTGGGTTGAATTTGACCCGCATGGTCATAGCTCATACGTTTTTCTTGGTGCAAGATTGTTGATGGATACAATTCTGCACTCGCGTTTGTAAGGACTATATATATATATATCGATGCGGAGACAATTTGAGTACAAAACCACGGTGGAATTACCCATAGGCCAGCATCCACGCACACGCGCATATCACGTACATGCATGGGGCCCTCACAACCCCTGACACCTAGCATACCTAGCATGATCCAAGCGTTAATGCCCATGCTTGCAGCTGGCCTTCGTTCAATCACCTCCAGGCTCACCTACATCTCCCAGCGAGTTTGGAAGATCTGGTTCCTGTTCAGATACTGCAGGTACCCCTGGGATCCAGAGGTGCTTTCTATTGCAAATCAGCTACCCGTAAACTGACCTGGCAATCAAAAATCAAGCATTTAGAGCTGATTTCCATTGATTTCCCAGGGTCTCCTTTAAAATATTGGTAGTGGTCAAATTTCCAGGGTGAGTTTACCAGAGGATCACGTTCCAAGGTTGACCCCGTTGCCTTGAACAGGGCGAGGGCGTGGAAGCCTTCTTCGCTGCCAGCGGACTCAACATGAGCGTCCAGGTGGGGGACAAGGTGCGCTTCATGGAGGAGCGCTGCATGGAGTTGCAGGGCATCCGTTGTGATGGCCAGAATTTCCGGGAGGAAACCCACGGGTTAAGGGGCCATATGGTGGTTTCTCAAGCCATAGGGGTACCCAAAAAATGGTTGGTTAATAACTATAAATGATTAATAATGGATGATTTGGGGGGACCCCTATTTTGAGAAACACCCATATCACAGCTATTAATGATGGCTATTAATGACTTGGGATAACCATGCTTGGGATAATCATAGTCATGCAGATATTTAAGTTAAGGGGCCCATGCCAAGTTGTTGGCCGCATGGAAAAGGGCCTGTTATGGCCGCAGGATCCCAATGGTTGTTAATAATAGTCAAGGGCTGTCAAGAATAGCTTTTGGAGAGAAGAATGGAGCCCAGAATTGGGAGCAGGTTGACGTTAGGTTCATTTGATACGACCTCAAAATTGGGCCGACAAGCATCCGAACACAGATGGTTCGTCTATTTGTTTATGTTCATCATGGATTCTTTATTACCATGATCAGCCATTCCCTATTTCTTGCAGACATATACTAACCTAGCCTGACACAGCTGTTTGTAATGTCACACGAGTTAACTGGTACCAAAGTATTACCGACTACCACTGTTTGAATGCTTTAATGTCCAAAATCATTTGCAACAGCAGCAATCAAGATTGCATGAACCCTTGCTTTGCTTTCCATGATTCCGGCGGATGGATCCCCGGCATGCCTTTGCCTAATGTGGAAACCACTGCCAGGACCATACCATGATCGAGGGGCAGATTTGTGCCTACAACATCAAGAAGCTTGCCTGAGGCGATGCGTGTATGTGTATACCATTGCTTCCTGACCAGTTTTGTAGTGGATCATCCCCCGGATTCATGAGTCCTGCATGGATTGTTGAATGGGAGTAGCACAAGCAACGCAGCTGTTGGCCAGAAAATGTCACAATTTGGCGGTACCCTCCAGCAATCACCACTGATTCCAGCTGGAGTACCCTCCAGTAATTCCACCAAATCAGTGGTGTAATCAGGGATTCCAGCTGCATGTCACCACTGATTTGGAACTCCTTCGATGCTCTGGTTGCGGAATGTTTCCTGTGCTCCAGGCTGCGCAAGAAGCCAAGCTCCATGACACCAAAGTGTGAGAAAAGCGAAGCAGACGCCATGTTGCCTGGATGTTTTTTTTACCATCAACCAGGTAATCCAGCGAAATCAACATAAGGTATCTACATTTTGGTATTGCATGTTTGTATGCGTGCGAAAGTAAACAGGAGCATTGTTGAGATGTTATCATCATGTGAAGTCGTGATGTGTAAATATGTATACGCTTAATTACGTTTAGGTAGAGAGATCAGAGGGTGAGAGATAGAATACTCCCAGGTCGATGTAGTTGATAGATCGGTTGGTGGCTAGATCTACGCTTACAAAGATAGATGTACAGATGTAATCTTTAGATATGGACATGCATGCTTCACATGCTTGTGCCTCCATGATCCACCTTGAGACTTCTCCCAGTCAACCTTCAATTCGCCAAGCTCATCACCCATCCTTGAGCCAAGATGACCTCTCAACTTGTTTTCAACAACCTGATGACAACCTACAGTGCATGTGCTATACAAGAATCCCAATTTGTTTGCCCAGGGTCCCTCAGATTCTTAATTGAAATAGCGCTGGATTTTGCAACATCATGTGTTGAGAGCCTGAAAAGTTTTTTTTGATTTTCTGGTGGTTGGGGGCTCAACTCCCCCAGGTACCCTGAGGCCTGCCTGTGTTGTTTAAGCCTTATTTCATGCTCGAGGGCTTGCCAGGTGCAAAATCCATTGGTTCTAGGACCTGGGACGGCTTTTTGGGGCTGGTTAATTTTTGAAGGGTGGAAAATCAAAAAAAAACTTTTCAGAGCCTGAAAAGTTGTTTTTGATTTTCTGGTGGTTGGGGGCTCAACTCCCACTCAGGTACCCTGAGGCTTGCCTGTGTTGTTTAAGCCTTATTTCATGCTCGAAGGCTTGCCAGGTGCAAAATCCATTGGTTCTAGGACCTGGGACGGCTTTTTGGGGCTGGTTAATTTTTGAAGGGTGGAAAATCAAAAAAAACTTTTCGGAGCCTGAAAAGTTTTTTTTTGATTTTCTGGTGGTTGGGGGCTCAACTCCCCCCAGGTACCCTGAGGCCTGCCTGTGTTGTTTAAGCCTTATTTCATGCCCGAGGGCTTGCCAGGTGCAAAATCCATTGGTTCTGGGACCAACTGCAGTGCCAGCAATAACTAGACCATTGTTTTTAAGAATTTAGTCCCCGAAATGAGGGTCCCTCAAATTCTTAATTAAGCAGGGAGAAGATGCGTATACACTTATAGGGACGGAAAAATATCGAGCCCCTCAAATTCTTGTATTATAGATTCTTTTATAGTATATGGACTGTATTGCATCCCATTGTTGCTTTATCTCTTTTGATGCGTGGGGTACCTGGACAGACCTAGTAGCTGCAGGGGAACGGTGTACTCCCTGCTTGTGCCCACAGCTCGTGTCCGCCCATTACAATTCGGCCAATCCAATCCATAGTCTATGTGATCAATCGGCCATTGGACCACCTCGGTTTTTGAGTGTGTGGCCCTTGTCCAGGAAGTGTTTTTTTGTTGTGGGGTTGCTTCACCAGCCAGTTCAAGTCATCAGTGGGGCACGCGAACCGTTGCATGGCAGGCGTCCAGTGAATATGCCTTGATGGTGCCAAAAGCCCGAGCAAAAACTCGCACTGTTCCAGATGTCCTACAAATGGCACTGGGGTAGGAGTTCACTTGAGAACATCTCAGAGCCAGTAGGGGGCAAACCATCTCCACTTGTTGGCTCCACTTGTTTTCCGATGGTGGCACAATTCGGGCCCATTGACAAACTTTGAAAGTTGATCTACCTAGAGAAGCTAAAGACTATATTTTCATGGGTCGCAGCTGAAAAGGCCTTTTTTTTGAAGCATGCAGGGTCTAGGCCTATGCCATACACCACCATATATACACCCACCACATGCCAAGCATGGTGCTTCATGTGGTTGCTACTCCCTGTCAACCATCATCACTAGGCAGTATGATAAACCAACATGAAGACCGTGAGTAATAGCTATGACCCATCCATTGTTGACGTAGCAACCATCACCAAGCATCATTCACCACTGCCACTGCCTGTCACTAGGGATGCGATCCGATCACCAGAGTTCGGACAGGTTCTGGGTCAGTCACAGCTGGGCAGCACGGCAACCAACCCCAGCCACTCATGAACAGATGGGGATTTGTCAGAGTTTCGAAGGCTGAAGCTATGGACTGTTTACTACCATAATGCTTAATATTGGATGATTTGGGGGGTCACTTATTTGCCCAGATGGATACTCATGGATACTCAGAGTGGATGGGAAAAAAGGGATGGCAACCAGACTAGTCAACTGACAATGAGGATTTTTTGGATGAACCAACTGTGAATCACAATATTTTTTCTGGACAAATGCCTAGTGGTATCACCCACGACCACTATGCGCGCAAAATATTGGTAACAACTCACAGCAATTTTTCTTCACAGTATAGATACATGTCTGCACATATGTGCAGATGATCCCCAAAGACTTGCACTTCGGAATTGCTGTCTCTGACGCGGGGGGTGAATTGTGCCAAATTAAGTTTTCTGGCCAGTTGCCAACCTCTCAAGGAAAGCCGGCCAGGTTGCTTGCCTTAATTTTTTTACAGCAGTGGCAGTTTATCAACCATTGTGTCAGCAGAAAGCTGCTGCACTTGTGCCAGCATAAAGATGCTGCACCAGCTGATTTTCGATTCTTAGATCTCGTCCTACAGCCTGGCTGTAGCAGACTTCTGTCTGACGACGATGGGGGGAGAATCCCAAAAAGTACGCATATTCCAGCGCCAACAATTTTTTGATGACATTCCTGC
>VSDK01004699.1:4403-69755 GCA_009767595.1 Symbiodinium kawagutii | reverse complement strand
AGCAGAAGCCAAGGCAGAGGTTGCGGCGCCAGTGGCTGAAGCACCAGAGGAGGCAAAGGAGGAGGTAGCGGAAGCCAAAGTAGAAGTGGAAGCACCAGTGGCTGAAGCGCCAGAGGGGGCAAAGGAGGAGGCATTTGAAACCAAAGCAGAAGTTGAAGCACCGCTGGTTGAAGCACCAGAGGAGTCAAAGGAGGAGGCAGCGGAAGCCAAAGTAGAAGTTGCAGCGCCAGCGGCCGCAGCACCAGAGGAGTCAAAGGAGGAGGCAGCTGAAACCAAAGCAGAGGTTGAAGCGCCAGTGGCTCAAGCACCAGAGGAGCCAAAGGAGGAGGCAGCCGAAGCCAAAGCAGAAGTTGAAGCTCCAGTGGTTGCAGCGACAGAGGAGCCAAAGGAGGAGGCAACAGAAGCAAAAGTAGAAGGTGCGGCACCAGCGGCTGAAGCACCAGAGGAGGCAAAGGAGGAGGTAGCGGAAGCCAGAGTAGAAGTGGAAGCACCAGTGGCTGAAGCGCCAAAGGAGGCAAAGGAGGAGGCATCTGAAACCAAAGCAGAAGTTGAAGCACCGCTGGTTGAAGCACCAGTGGTGTCAAAACAGGAGGCAGCAGAAGGCAAAGCAGAAGTTGCAGCACGAGCTGATCCAGACGGGAGTTTGGAGCGAAAGGCCGAGGAAGTTAGCCTGGCGGAAAGGCGTGAAGAATTTCCATTGCTGCCTGTCGAAGGGAGAGGATCTCCTGGAGAGGAGGCTGGGCAGGTTTCCCAAGTTCTAGGTGTTTGACTGTTTGTTTGCAATGCAGATTGCGTTTCTTTGATTTCTTTCGGAGCCACGGTTAGAAGCCCAGGCATGCAACTGCGCTTTTCCTCTTCGTTTCCTTATTGCATATTTCCTCAACTTTTGAAGTCCCGTTTTCTTTCAAACTTCCTTTCGTTCCATGTTTGCCTCTTTTTGTTTTGTTTGGTTCGTTACTTTGCTTTCCTCTTTCCCCGTTTGATTTCCTCCTTTCCCCGTGGCTCTCCCTTCCGCTTCCCTCCTCCTCTCCCTGGGTTTGTTCTTTCTGTTTGCTTTGTTTTTTTTTCAGTATCTTTTTCATCCTGTCGGTTCCTTCTTGTTCAATCCTCTTCGCCTGTTTGATCCTGCGTCGTCTCACTGCATGGAAGTTGCAGACCTTGTCTTGCGTGTGTATGGCTAGCCCGCAACATATCGTCAGTATTTCAATGATGGCATCAGTGCAGAATGCTGCGCATTTGGTGTTGTAGAAGGCATTCGCTTGCGGGAACACTTTGCAACGAAAGATCAACTCATGCATTTGTCAATCTATAGCTGCTGGTTGGTGGTTTCAAACATTTGTCATTTTCATTGATATTTATTAACAACTGGTTGGTTGACTAATATTTTTCATAGGGGTTGAAGCCACCAACCAGGCTGGGATTTGGCAGTTAGAGGTCATCGTGGTCCATATTGCTCAGCTGAACTAAGGATGCTAGATGTAGGCCTGGAGATGGCAAGGGCTCTCCATAAAAATGTAACCAGCTCGGGCAGGGAGACCTGATAGCGATGGAGAGAGAGAGAGAGAGAGAGTGTGGTAGGCAGTTTAAACCTAGCAACCCTTTCCGGTCATGTCCAGACTTTTTGGACTCTTTTGTAAATCTACAGATGGTATAAAACAATGGAAGTGTTCAGGTTTGAATGCTTGTGCGCGATGGGATTGCGGTTGAAAAATGGTTGTGAATGCCAGATGTGAAGCCAGAGGCTTTTTGCTGCTGAGACATTGTCTTAATATTGTTGGATCGGAACGCTTTTGATTTTGCAATGCTTTTCTCGGATGCAGGCATTCTATAAGAGACTGGTACGGCACCCCATGTGAACATCTTGGCATTTCATAAGCCAAAAGTTTTGGTTTGTCGTTTGTTTCCATGCCGTCTTGATTCTGCTGTGCGTATCTTAAGCGACCACCGATTTTATGAACGAATCTATGGGGTTTCCCACTTGCAGAAATGAAATATGAAAAGATGCGCGGGGTCAGGGTCGCAGGGGATATTTTATCAACTTCGTCCAGCCCCCAGGCAGATGCCAGAATGGATGCACTGAATAGATGAGTTGTTTATCATGGATGCTTGTATCAAACACATGGGAGGCTTCTGCACAGGTTTCAAATCTGTCATCTGGGGGATGATCTTGCAGGATCTTGCGAGAGACTCGTGTGGGGACAGTATTGTGGCCAGTCCGGTGGGCCACTGCAGTCAGCCACTCTTGTGGGACACTCCTTTGGGGCATTGGTGTGTGCACCACTGCTGTGTGATGCTCTTGTGGGGCGCTCTTGTGAGATACTGCTGTGTGTGTGCTTGTCAATGCTGTGTGGCAGTCTTTTGCCCCCCCTGGTGGGACATTGCCATGCGGGTCAATGGTGTAAGACATTCGTGCGGGACGCTCCAGGGGCAAAATGGCTGCTGACACACCTGGCTTTCCTCCTCGCGTGTTGTTACTCGTAGTACATCTTCTGGCTGGTGGTTTGAAACAATGTTTAATTTCACCAGTATCAGTAACTGGTTGGTTGGTTGGTTGGTTGGCTGGCTGGCTGGCTGGCTGGCTGGTTGGTTGGTTGGTTGGTTGGTTGGTTGGTTGGTTGGTTGGTTGCTTAGCATCCGGGTTTTTCCAGCACGGACCACTAGATCTTGAATGCAATGGTATTTGATGTATTTGTTCCCATTGCCATTGCAGACAGTCCTCAGCATGATTTGTTCAAACATGTGGGGCTTTGTCTTGTCCTCCTGGCGTTCAATCAGGATTTTACGCAGCGGCCGCTGCGCCGAGCACCGGTGGCAATCTTTTGGAGTGTCATGAACCATAGTTAGATATAGAATAGTTCAGCTGCAAATACCAACTGAATGAAACTCAAACTATAACCAAAGCAGTTCGAACTAAAGTTGTTGGTCATTCTCTTTATACCTATATACTTATTTTGAAACTCAACCAGTTAGAACTGAACTGGTCACCCATGTGTGCCCTTTTGCTATCTTCGCCGTTGAGGCCTCGGAAGTACCGGCATCCAAGGCAGAGGAGACGAGTGAAGTTTCGCGGCCTGCCATCCTGGAGGCCTCAGAGCAGGCTCCGGCTGCCATGGTGCGAGTTGCAGCTCCGATCGTTGCTGAGGTGGCAAAGAATGCGGTCAAAAAGATCAAGGAGAGGATGGAGGAACCCACAAAATTTGTCAAACCAGAAGATGAAGAAGAACTGCTGAACGCTTCGTCGGAGAGGGATGTCAAAGAAGTGGAAAGAAGTTTGTCCTCGCAACAACGGCCGGATTTCTTTTCGAAACCGGAGGACAGTGAACCGACGAACAGAGGAAGACCTTCCAAGTTTGTCAAACCAGACGAAGAAGAGCCCGAAGAAATGGTTGAAGCGACGAGAGAAATCCTGCATGAACTTCGCACTTTGGAAGCGCGACCGAGTTCAATTTCTCTCACTGTCGCCCCGTCTTTGCAAAGACACCCTCAGGAACTTGGTGTCAAACAACTCAAGTGAAGTTCCTTGTGGTTTTGGGCCACGGGATTTTTGGAAAACATGGAAGTGCAATAGGTAAACGGGATCATGGACGGATCCTGCCGTTTTTTTAAAACATATCATGTTTTTAGCAGAAGTTATCAATTTTGGTTTATCAGGATTTGGCTCCTTCTTTGGCTCGTCGAAACATATCCCTGAAATGATGTTTGTTGACTTGGTTGACTGCCCAGTTGTGGTTAGTGTTTGCCCCACCCCTTTGAGCAGGTTGGTGCCCAACAGTCAACAGATTCGGTTTTGATCGTTTTTGGACCGCAACGAATCATAGTTTGTATTTGCTCAAAACTTTTGAGCACAACATCTATCGAATCTATTGAGTCCTTTCTGAGACGAACCTGTGCACATGTTTGTGTAGTAGTTGCATTTCTCGCGTTTCAGGTGTGTCCATGTCTGTTTGTGGTATAGGTACTATGGTGCGTCGGGGAGGAAATGCATAGTTATCATCAAATGCTATCATTTGCATTGATCAAGGGGGAGAACATTGCTACCAACTCCTCTCATCAAGGGGGGAAACAGAAACCACACAGCTACAAGGTGGGCCCCCAACCACTGAACTAAGTTGGGTGAGTTCACCCCTATAACTGGTGGAAATCTCCCTAGTTAGATTAGTTACAAGCCAACTTAGAAGTGGTTGGGGGTCCACATTGTCATATCTGGTACATCCCCTATAGTTGCTATAGTTCTTATCCCCGATTATTAACCATTACAATCTGGTAAACTAACATGGCGATGGAAAATCCACCAATTATTGATGGTTTCCCAGGGTCTATCTGCAAAATGTGGTGATTTTCCAGCCAGCTATGTTTGTTTACCGATGTGTAAACCAGCTACTGCTTGGGGGCCCACCTTGGATTTGCCTTGGCAATTTTTCGCTTCGCTGCCCTGGCCCCAGGACCCAGACTGCTCCCGCGTGCCGCTGGCTCCACCTGCGCCCAGCAGTGCCTATAGGGCCGTGACTCCTGAGGGCGTCAGGTGCATCATGGGGTGCTGCCCCAGTGGCCCCAGGTGAACCATGGCTGCCATGTATGTTGGTGGTTAGTTGGTAAGGTTCAACTGAGGTAATTAGTTCATAACTTTCAGCTAGTTTGGGTAGTTTAAAAGGTTCAGCTAGTTGGGGTAGTTCATACGGTTCAGTTGGTTCAACTAAAAATAGGAGGCTCCCAAACCAGATGAAAGTTCATTGCTGCATTGCTATAAAATAAAATATATGTTTAATAAAAGGGTGATTAGGAGGGGCCCCTCCATTGTGAGAAACAAGCACATACGGCTACAACTGATAGTTGTTGGTTAGTTCATAAGGCCATTAGTAGGCCCTCTCAATGGATGTTGATGGCTAGAACAGATAGGGCATCCGTTGCCGCTTATGAACCACAGTTGGTGGTTAACAAACGGCAACCGTAGGGTATGATATGGATAGTTAATAGCAATCACATGGGATCAATAACTACTGTTGCTGTTCTGGCATGTGATCTATGGGGAACAAGGGGGGCTATAACCATGACTGCAGTATGGCTATTTGTGATAGGTACCGATGGAGAGGGGGTCATCTGTGCACGCGGAAAACGGGTCATTTGTTCTCGTCCCTCCTGTCCCCAATGTAAACCCTTAGGGTGACATTTTTGGCAGCCATCCCACGCACAAGCCCCATGACTGTTCCCAACGTAAGCCCTCAAGGGTGATGTTTTTGGCAGCCATCCCATGCACAAGCCCCATGTCCCCTAAACCCTATGTTCCCATGTTCCCTGTCCCCAATGTAAACCCTTAAGAGTGCGCGGGTAACCCTCTTTCTGTGTGCGCGGGTGACCCTCTTTCTGTGTGCTCGGATGACTCTTTTTCTTTATGCGCGGATGACTTCTTTTTTGTGTGCGCGGATGTCCCCCTTACCGGTACCGATAGGTACTGATAGTGCATCAAAGTTTATCGCTATTGTTGGTTGGGAACAGAGAGGACAAGGGACAGTTAATGGCTGTAACCATAACTGGTAGTTTACCATTAGTGACACTAGGATGATGGTATCACAACACGGGTACAACCATAAGAAACTATTATAGTATTAACTTTGGGGTGACAACTGTAGTGTTGCTATAAGCGATGAGTACTTGTAGTGTACTATGGTTATGAGTTATAACTGTAGTTCCAGACCATTATGAAACGTTATTGACCATGACCGTTGATGGCAGTGATCAATTCCAGACAAATGGTTTTGCAATAGCTCTGGAGACATGAAACAGAGAAACCTTGAGCAAGCACAGTAGAACCCCAATGGTGAACCCATGGCGTTTTTACAACTGAAACGTTCGTGACCAGTGGTTTCCAATCCCCAATATTGACCAATGGCGACCAGCTAGTAGACACATGAAATTGCCTATACGACATGAACCCTCTGAACCAATTGGATTTATTTCTGGCAAAATTATCGAACTCCACAAGAAAAATGCATAATACACGAGCTGGGCAGTTCCATTTAACCATATGTAATCGTGTCTCAAATGCTTCTTTTCCACAGGTCCAGCTTCAAAACCAGATACTATTGTCAGTCTGTTTTACTACTTCGGCATCCATTGGGTAGCATGAGTTGCAATATCTAAATAGTGTAAGATTGCCCATGCGGGCGAACAATGAACAAGCTGCAATGAGTCATACGGCTGTTGTTTTCCCTTTTGTTACTGGTGATGATCCCCCACTATTGGTTGGTTAATCTCGACCCATAGCCATACAACATCGCTCGACACTCAAGCCTTGGAGTTTGTTGGCTGCTGATGTTACAGCGACATTTCTTACACCCTGGTGAACCTGTTGGATGCAGTGATGTGCAATGGCAGATGGATGATGTATGCTGCAACCACGCAAGACATGGACATTTGACTGTCGGTT
Organism: Symbiodinium kawagutii; assembly: GCA_009767595.1. Lineage (NCBI taxonomy): Eukaryota > Dinophyceae > Suessiales > Symbiodiniaceae > Symbiodinium > Symbiodinium kawagutii. The sequence goes on along the minus strand of VSDK01004699.1, from coordinate 63,331 downwards.
GGCATTCCATCTTGTCTATTTGATTGTTTGATAGCTAGGTTGCATCATGTGGTTTGCACCTTGCGATCCGCAAATTGGCAAGGGAAGTAAGTGATCGCAAGAGAGCTTGATTGCAAGCAGGAAGAATCATATTGGCAATGGCAACGCCTTAGAGGCTCTGAAGAATCACAGCGACGAACTATAAACACTGCAGGTTTGAGTGATATTGTGATCTGTCAACCTGAGGGGTTGATGTTGGTGTGGACGTGTTGAGCTTGTTGAGCTGCACTATTGGGTGCATCACGCAACAGCACGGCTCATTACAAAAGTTATCCACTGGTTAACCTCGTTGCAGCTGGGGACGTCGCTGAAAAACAGGTGTTCCTTTTTTAGCCATGATTACCCTCTCCTAGAATAACCTGTCAACGGCAAATGCACCATTTTTGGATGGTTTCCCGGGGGTTGCCTGTAAAATTTGGGGATTTTCCGTTTTCAGATTTATTTATGTTAGGGTAACCATAATCAACCATTGTTAACCCCTATGACGGCCTCAGAGCCGTCATCATCCTCGTGCTTGGTTTGCATGGTACCCGGGATCAGTTTGGTAAGGCGTGTTCGTCCAGAGGTGGTGTTACCAAGCGCATGTTCGTCCCAAAATCATTCAGCAACCATCATGGCTATGGGTCAATATTAACCAACCAAAAATGGTGGTTAATAACCAACAAACTATAGGGAAACCAATGGTTAATGATGGGGAACCAGGGGTACAGGGTTTTGACCCACAGCCATCATTGATCATCAGCCACCATCAGTCGCATCAACCATCATCGACCGCTACTAACCAAGCACCAATTCACCGTCAAGCAACCACCAATTGACCACCATCAACCACCAATTCACCATCAACCAACCACCATCAACCCATCAACCCATCAACCCATCAACCCATCAACAAAACCATCATTTCACCATGTCGCATCGTGAAATCATCAACCCAAGCTGCTGAATTTAATCATCATTTCACCATGTGGTCGATAGCTTGATGGTTTAACAAAACCATCATTCCACCTATCAACACCTAAATCATCATTTCACCATGTCATTCACCTACCATCTCCTTGAACAACCATTGAACAACCATTATTGATGGTTAACTGCTTGACCCATATAACCGTAACCATTGTCGGTGATTATCCCTCATTATTAAACATTACTATATTAACCATTAACCGACAATTAGCCAACCATTAACCGACCATTAGCCAACCAGTATTAACCATCATTACCTTATGTTTAACCATTATCCCATACTATTAACCAATCATTATCCCTTACTATTAACCATTACTATTCCCATTATTGACCAGTATCAACCGAGAAACCAGTTATAGATGGTATATCCCTACTATTGTTGCTTACTAAGGCTTATTAACCAACCAACCATTAACCAACCATTAGCATTATTAAACCAACCAGTTATAGATGGTTCCCATTATTAACCAGTATTAACCATGCTATTAATAATGGTTATTAATCATTACTGTTCCCATTAACCAACCATTAACCCACCATTAACCCACCATGAAACCAACCATTAACCAACCATTACCCCACCATTAACCCACCATGAAACCAGCCATTAACCAACCATTACCCCACCATTAACCCACCATGAAACCAGCCATTAACCAACCATTACCCCACCATTAACCCACCATGAAACCAGCCATTAACCAACCATTACCCCACCATTAACCCACCATGAAACCAGCCATTAACCAACCATTACCCCACCATTAACCCACCATGAAACCAGCCATTAACCAACCATTACCCCACCATTAACCCACCATGAAACCAGCCATTAACCAACCATTACCCCACCATTAACCCACCATGAAACCAGCCATTAACCAACCATTACCCCACCATTAACCCACCATGAAACCAGCCATTAACCAACCATTACCCCACCATTAACCCACCATGAAACCAGCCATTAACCAACCATTACCCCACCATTAACCCACCATGAAACCAGCCATTAACCAACCATTACCCCACCATTAACCCACCATGAAACCAGCCATTAACCAACCATTACCCCACCATTAACCCACCATGAAACCAGCCATTAACCAACCATTACCCCACCATTAACCCACCATGAAACCAGCCATTAACCAACCATTACCCCACCATTAACCCACCATGAAACCAGCCATTAACCAACCATTACCCCACCATTAACCCACCATGAAACCAGCCATTAACCAACCATTACCCCACCATTAACCCACCATGAAACCAGCCATTAACCAACCATTACCCCACCATTAACCCACCATGAAACCAGCCATTAACCAACCATTACCCCACCATTAACCCACCATGAAACCAGCCATTAACCAACCATTACCCCACCATTAACCCACCATGAAACCAGCCATTAACCAACCATTACCCCACCATTAACCCACCATGAAACCAGCCATTAACCAACCATTACCCCACCATTAACCCACCATGAAACCAGCCATTAACCAACCATTACCCCACCATTAACCCACCATGAAACCAGCCATTAACCAACCATTACCCCACCATTAACCCACCATGAAACCAGCCATTAACCAACCATTACCCCACCATTAACCCACCATGAAACCAGCCATTAACCAACCATTACCCCACCATTAACCCACCATGAAACCAGCCATTAACCAACCATTACCCCACCATTAACCCACCATGAAACCAGCCATTAACCAACCATTACCCCACCATTAACCCACCATGAAACCAGCCATTAACCAACCATTACCCCACCATTAACCCACCATGAAACCAGCCATTAACCAACCATTACCCCACCATTAACCCACCATGAAACCAGCCATTAACCAACCATTACCCCACCATTAACCCACCATGAAACCAGCCATTAACCAACCATTACCCCACCATTAACCCACCATGAAACCAGCCATTAACCAACCATTACCCCACCATTAACCCACCATGAAACCAGCCATTAACCAACCATTACCCCACCATTAACCCACCATGAAACCAGCCATTAACCAACCATTACCCCACCATTAACCCACCATGAAACCAGCCATTAACCAACCATTACCCCACCATTAACCCACCATGAAACCAGCCATTAACCAACCATTACCCCACCATTAACCCACCATGAAACCAGCCATTAACCAACCATTACCCCACCATTAACCCACCATGAAACCAGCCATTAACCAACCATTACCCCACCATTAACCCACCATGAAACCAGCCATTAACCAACCATTACCCCACCATTAACCCACCATGAAACCAGCCATTAACCAACCATTACCCCACCATTAACCCACCATGAAACCAGCCATTAACCAACCATTACCCCACCATTAACCCACCATGAAACCAGCCATTAACCAACCATTACCCCACCATTAACCCACCATGAAACCAGCCATTAACCAACCATTACCCCACCATTAACCCACCATGAAACCAGCCATTAACCAACCATTACCCCACCATTAACCCACCATGAAACCAGCCATTAACCAACCATTACCCCACCATTAACCCACCATGAAACCAGCCATTAACCAACCATTACCCCACCATTAACCCACCATGAAACCAGCCATTAACCAACCATTACCCCACCATTAACCCACCATGAAACCAGCCATTAACCAACCATTACCCCACCATTAACCCACCATGAAACCAGCCATTAACCAACCATTACCCCACCATTAACCCACCATGAAACCAGCCATTAACCAACCATTACCCCACCATTAACCCACCATGAAACCAGCCATTAACCAACCATTACCCCACCATTAACCCACCATGAAACCAGCCATTAACCAACCATTACCCCACCATTAACCCACCATGAAACCAGCCATTAACCAACCATTACCCCACCATTAACCCACCATGAAACCCGCTGAACCTTCGCTTCCCCAGGTGCTGTGCGCCCACTCCCGGCGTGGTGGCCGCTGTGGCCACGGTGGCCCGCGTCAAGGCTCTGCAGCGCCTGCAGAGCGGCTCGACGCTGCCGGCCCCGGTGACGTACACGCCACGGCAGGTGGGGGGCACCCGTGGGGCGCCCGTGGGGCACCCGTGGGGCGCGGGGAGCAGGTGGCCCAGTTCACCCAGGAGGCGTCAGATGATGAGCTAATGCAGCAGATGAACAAGCAGAAGTGGTATGAAATGGGGAGAATTGATTCCGTTAAGTATGAGGCTATTGATCTCTATGTTCTCAATTCAGCAACTGGTTACTATGGATCTGCTATGAACTCTCATCATTCACTGTTCATTCCGAAAAAGTTGAACTCAAAGCATTGGGTACATTGGGATGAAGTGTCAGGTCTGGATATGCGGCGTGCTGGTCCTTAAGCACTGGTGGCTAGTCATCCTATTCCAGTTTTTTTGGATTTCCCGCATTTTCCAACTGCTGTTTTCACAGGCACGGCCCAGGAATATAGTGTTTTATGTTTCTGCATGTCAAATCCTTTTGACTCCATTTCGTGCCGTTGTATGTCTAGATTTCATTGTCAACACCCGAACGTTTAAATGGCACAGGGGAATAATGACTATCCCAAACATGGAACGTTTGGTGATCCCGTCAGAAAAGCTTCCATATCATGCACGGAATTGTTTTTTATTTTTGCAAACAAGCATAAAAACATGCATCACCGGACTCTTTGGCACAACGTGCGAGGAGCATGGATTTGCATTCGTAAATGTAAGTTACTTTGGCCAACGGTGTGGGTGTGCCAGTGAAGTAGCTGCAATGACAAGCAACAGATACCCAGCGGCAAATCCTTAGTATCAGCTTAACTGGTCACGAGGCGGTGTCCCCTAGTGGCCGAACAGGTTGCGGTCGCCCTTGTGTCACTTAGTCCTTGATTTTTTGCAGAAGCCTCTACCATATCCCCGTACGAGCCTCAACGTTTGCAGTTGCATTTTGGAGCTATTTGTATGGGCTCCAGATTGCTAGTGCTTCACATGTTCATGCTTCGAATTGCCGATTTGTTTTAGTTTTAGTATCATCCTTCTACTGATTCGGTTTTGACGTTTCTAACTTCTAGCCAGACCTATCCACACTTGTACCCCTTCATGGCCGGTTTATATTCTCCCAGTGCCACTTCTGGGAGGGTGTAAGGAAGCAAACAAATTGTTGGATATACCGATTTCCAATTTGTGGCATTCATTGATCAACACTGGATTCAATGGGGCTGGCGACTCAGCGTGGTAAGACTGAATTCATAAACCAAGACTTGCCACTGTGGTGTCCAAACGAGTTTTTTCCAGCATTTTTCCTCACTCATTCAGATCATGTTGATTTCCCTCCTGGAAGCGAGCAAGGATCCTACCGCAAGGGTATAGGAGACTGGTCATCCAAACCCTACCTTGGAGTGTCAAGCTATTGGCTTGGAGGAGTGTATCAACTCAAATCTGTGATTTTTTTTTGGGTAAACTAGCTAGTGAGCATCATTCAACTATTCAGATGAGTGCAAGGCAGCATCATTCAATTCAACACTTCAGATCAACTATGAGCCTCCTTGATCATCAACCCAAACCATTTCTGGATTACCCTTAATCCTGAACCAATCTTTCATTTTCAAATCAGATCGAACATGAATTAGCAACACCCCACTGATTGCTTTTACCAAAAACAAATGCCAAACAAAAATCCGTTGCCCTCACATTGACCATACATAACCCCCATGCGTCCCCGTCCCCATGCGTCCCCGCCCCCAACCCCCTGAAGCCTAACTAACCCCCATGGGTCCCCGCCGAACCCCGTTCCAGTACCAGGTTCCTCCGGTGCCCTGGACCGACCTCGCGGTGAAGGCCAACGAGTCCTGCCAGCGAGCGCTGCACGTGGCCTGGGCGTCTCCGCGAACGTCACGTGGCAGATGCGACCCACGCGGACTCCAACAGGGTTGGTTTATTGCTACTTGATGATAAACGAACATGGATACATGGTTGGTAGTTATTGCTATAGGCTAGTATTGGATGATTTAAAAGGGTTCCCCTAATTTAAGAAACCACCTAGTAGCTCCCCTAAGAAACCACCTAGTAGCTCGGCTGAAACCCATTCTATGGTTGTTTCTCAAACTTGATGATTTGTAGCGATAAACCGTGTTGGGGGTACTACCAACCATGTTGGTTTATTGCTACTAGGGTTCCCCCAACCATGTTGGTTTATTCTCAAACTGGATGATTTGGCGGTACCCTAGTTTGAGAAACAACCATATACTAGGCTTCGTGCAAGTTTATGATGCTGAATGGTGGTGACGCATGATTGATTTATGGTGATTTATGATAATTTATGATGTACATGGGTTTGTCCATGCCCATCGTGGTACCTACTAACCATCCAAGTTCATAACCATGATTCATAGGAAACCACCAGACACCTTTTTTGGACAAACAACCTATATTATGTACTTGCAATTGGGACAGGGTGACCTGAAAGCGATGGATAGAGAGAGAGAGAGATGTACTTGCAATTGGGTCATTTCATTGGGAAATGTTGGGTCCTTTTGCGGCTCAGCGGCGATATCGCTGAGCATGCTGTCAATGCACATGACGGGCGAAAGGTTTGCGGAGCGCCAACCTGCGACATCGCTACTGTACATTGCCCCATGTTGCCCCAAAGCCTCGGCGCATGGAAAGATGGAGCATGGCAAGATGGCACCTCCATCAACTTGGAAATGGGCCCAATGGCATTTTTAAGTTTTGGGGAAGTGAGAGAATTCCGTGCATTCCGTGGTTGCCAAGCCCAAGACATCCCAAGGCATCCACAAACCCGGCCGTGTGACCACAATCCGTCACTCCGTTGTGATTTCCAGAGGTCCCTTCGTTCACCTCAATGATTTTAGACGGCCTTTGGCCAGGTTGTCTTCCCCCTAAGTAGATTGCACCCATCATTCATGGCATCAGGCGGATATCACAGGTTGCTCAAAGATGTTGGAAAAAAACATTGGGATCCTTATCTTCCATGATGGGCAGGTCCAAATTCAGAAATGCCGCATATATTTAGATCAATCACCAGCTATTGAATTATTCTAAGGTCAACCGGGGGTGGAGATTACGGACCTAGGTCCACATTCACCACCCCAGCAGCTCCCCAGCCGAGGCCCCAGATGGCTTCTGCACCTTCGACCGTGCCCAGCGGCTACAGGGCGCCTCCTGCATGGTGCGAGAGTCCACCCGTGCCTCCACGACTCGTGTCACCAGCAGGAAGAAGTCCTTGGGAGCCTTGGTGCAAGTTTCGGAAGTTCGTGAAAACCAGCCCTGGTTGGTTATTCTTGTATATTAATACATGGATTAGCAATGCCTAAGCCAGTTGAGACCTTCACCACCAGTTACCTGCTCATACAATAGAAGTGTATATTAATAGTAGTCTATATATGTGAATATACACTACTATTAATATACCGAATATCCAATATTTGGAAGTTATGTTGTAAAAAACTAGTTGGCAATTATTGGATGGTGGTATATTAATAGTAGTGCATATTAACATTTAATAGCCCCATGCCCTGGTTGGTGGTTTGATTGGTGATTCATGGAGGTTATAAGCATTAATAATTGTTAGTAATAGGGGGGAATCAGCAGCAATAATGGTTAAACAACTACCTGGGTGGTGGTTTGATTAACATGTTTTGCCTATTTTCCCAGTTGCAATTACTAACAAATGGTTGGTTGACTCATATTTTTATAGGGATTGAAACCACTAACCAGCCACTTTTTCACTCGCTGGGATTTTTGTGTTTAATAATGGTTAGAAATAGGGGGTAATGAACAACAAAGATGGCTAAACAGCAACTGGTCATTAACAATTCTTGGGGTTCTCAAAAGTGGGACCTCCGAAATGGATTAATATTATGAAAAGGTGATACAATGGATGATTTTTTGGGGTGCTCCTGTTTTGAGAACCCCCCAAAAGACTATGTTGGACTCAATTGGAGGACTCAATTGGAAATAATTACCACCATAGGGATCAGTAGGGGTAAGTGGCAAATGATGAAAACGGGCTATTGGTGATATTTGTTTCCCGTACTGTGATATTTCGGGATGGTTGATTAACCAAATATTTTTCAGAGGCGTTGAAACCACTAGCCAGATGATCAGTTTTTGGGATGGCAGTTTGGCCCCTGGATGATCGAAGCACTGTTCAAACTGCGGCAGATTGGTTCCACAGCCTGCATGGGTGATTCTTTTCCAGAGGTTCTAGTGAGTGTGTGTCTAAGAAAGGTTGCACCAAAAGGTATTTTTTGGCTCTATTGCAAGGTTTTTTTTCCGGGAAAAGGATCGCAATGATCAGAAAAAGATGGCAGAAGTAGTACTCATGGAACCGTAGGATGGCTTGTTGGAAGCAGGAATTTGGCCAAACATGTTTTTGAACTAGTTTTCCAAGGTGAGCATGTACAATTTTGCAGAGGTAGGAAGGTCCCCATTGCTTGAGCACGCTGAAGTTGGAGTTCATCCAGAATCCCTGAAATTGATGGTGGGAGTAAATCCGTGCAAATCGCTATATATGTAGCCTGGATTTCTTGAAGCCGGTTCGAGGCATCCTATTCAAATCCGGTTATTTTCAACGGCAACGGGGAAGGTTCCGTTGCCCAGTGGTGACCGGTGGCCCGATCTAACTCCTGGGGATGAGTACGGGGTTGGGTTTGCCCATTCGAGCAAGGAAGTGTTTTAAAGTATTTCCAATCACTGGCATGCTGACACCATTTTCGCTGTACACAGTTTTGGTGTCAGTTTTTGCTGACACCATTTTTGTCTACAGTTTTTTTGGCTATCCTGTAGAATCTTTTGTTCCCATTCCCTGACCTGCTTTTCATGGCCACCAGCAAGGTGGGACACGCCGTTTCGTCTCCGATGCTTCATGGATCTCGATCTCCACCGGCTTATGCAGTGACTCCAGAACCATTGGCCCGACCTTTGCTGCGGATGGCCTACGGACGTCAGGGCAGCCCCATTCCGTTGGCAGCTTATGGACGTCAAGGCAGCCCCACCTCCTTAGGAACTTATGGACGGCAGGGCAGCCCCATTCCGTTGGCAGCTTATGGACGTCAGGGGAGCCCCACTACTTTGAAGAGCTACGGCAGTGCCGCTTGGTCTTCCAGTGCCTCAGTTGCAGGGTAGTTGTTGCAGGTTATCAGCTGTGAAGCTCCCACGCTGAACAGGAAGACTTTAGTGGGCACACCAAAATGTTTTGGCTGGGTCGTCTTGCAGACCATTGCAGGTAATCAAAGAAACAGGGGGTAGCCTTGTATCCAGTGGTTGCTTGACTTATGCATGCTGATGCCCAAAGTTTGACTTTGATGGTCCTATTCCATCCTATTCCTTCATAATTAATGGCTTTCCACACCTCAGCCCCACGGAGGTATGCTGAAGACCAGCACCACTTGCCTCGCGAGTACCCCTTGCCTGGTTCGAGCACCCAGCCCCCGAGCCAGTCCGCAGCGTCGACCCAGCACTGCAACTGCTGCGGACCCTCGGCTCCAACGGGCACCAACGACACCTGTGAGCTGGAGCCAAATGCAGCCCAGCCCTCCACGCTTCGCGTACCGCTGAAAGCCTAGACCGTCAAAGTACAAACCGCTGAGACCTTGGCTGCACTTGCCGAAACGCAGGTGAGTCGGCTGATCTCGGGATTTTCCTATGCTTTCGGCTCTTGTGATCTTGTGATCTAGTGCCCTCCAAGAGGGCATCAGAGTAGTTCAGTACACCCGAAACCACAATTTCTGAGTTTGGAACTGCTTTTCAGCCTGTCTGCAGCCAAGCATCATCATAAGAGAAGTAGCTTGTGATTCACCATTTGTAATTAGATGAGCATTTACATTTGATGCTTTTAGAATTTACAAAGTTGGGTGTACATTTAGAGTAATGCGGCTCTTGTCATTTCAACTCTTGCACATCCGACATTTCCGAGACGCATCGGGCTGTTGGTGGATTAAGAAAGTCTGCGCGGAGCAAGTCCATCGGTGGGAATCGCGATGATCAAACCATATGGCTATGGCTTAATATTAATCAACCAATAATGGGGGATAATAATGGATAATAACCAACAAACTATAGGGAAAACAATGGTTAAGGATGGGGGAACCAGGGATATATCAAGCTCAAGCATGAATCGCCAGTGACATGGAAATTCTAAAAATGGCACCATGAAATTCAGGATTGACCATGATGACCAAGCCGCATGGACCAAGCAAGCACTACCGAGCCACCAAGCCACCCTCAGGCCGCAAGTTCATGGAGAAGTTCCGGCTCCCAGATCGCGATTTGAAGGGCGCATCCTGGGGGAGCGCCCTGTGCAACGAGTCAACTGACTCAAACAACCAAGGAGTTCCGCTGAAGGAGCATCCACAGACACGAAGGATTCAACATGATTCAACCAGTGGCGTCACTTTGTGATTCTTCAACTCTGCTTTTCAGTCACTATTCTCTTGGAATAGCACGTTTCATGAGGGTTAAATCAAGCACAACCATGAAGCCACAAATGCAATGTGCCCAGTCCACTGAAGATGATGGAATCTATTTGTGGACAACTCACTCAGAGGGTTTTAGTCGTCGTGAAGGGACAGTAGCTGATCTCCTGAGTTTCCTCACCTATAGCAGTGAGAAACGGCAGCTGTGTCTGCAACGATGTCTCGCAGCTGTTGAAGTCGAATGAAAGTGTTACGAAGATTGCTGGCAGCGCCAGCGAGTCTCCAACTCTTCAGTGTTTTGAACAAGTGGGCAGAGCTGTTTGGAAACACTGGCCTCCAGCCTGCGCAGGTCAAAGTCCCTCGTTCATCACCATGTGCAGGTAAGAGCTAGTGGGGAAGATGCTGAAGCTCAAACGTGATATGTTTCGCGATGTGTCGCGACTGGCAAGCAACTATGGTCAGGCGCTCTTTGTTTGACAAGTTGATCAACCACAACAATAAAACTGCTTGAAACAAGTTGATTAACCTCAGCCATCGTTGTGGTGCCTTTTTGCCTTCGCCATGCCAAGGGCTGGATGCTCAGGGGACAGGAGGGCAATCTCAAAAAACAACTGGGATCAAGTCACAAAGATTGGCATCCTCCTACATTTATAGGTTCGCGACATGTGACCAGCATGTCAAAGTCTAGGGGTGCAATCAAGACTTGGAACCAAGTCTAAGCGTGGCAAGACCTGCAAAAAAGTACATCCCAATGCATAAGACCAAAAAAAACGAAGTGAGTTAAACATGTCCAAAGTATGAGACACCGATGATTTCTGGGGGTTTTACCAACTCTTGGTTCACTTTTTACCACTTAAATGGTTGGTCACTTAACTGGTTGGTAAAATCATTGGTCAAATGCTCTGGAGTGTTTTACCAACCAGGGAAAACCTATAGCCTGTAGTTCATCAGTAACCAGTGTTCCCCTACCATTGTTGGTGGCTAACCCCCAGGAGTGGCCAAAATTTGGCCCAGAACTCTGAGCACCGATGATCGCCCTGCTGGCGGTGGATTTTCTGCTGCGCTCCAGGGCGCCTTCTCGACGGTGGCCGAGTCTCAGGGCTACGTTTCGGAGCCACGGACCGAGAAGCCGCTGACGCCGCTGAAGAGCACCGAGGACGAGCCCATGGCCCCAGGGTGGCCCAGCTTGACCCATCGTTGACCCACTCAGTTGTGACATCTGGACATGTCAAACCTACATGATGTCTGGCTGGGTGGTTTTAAACATTTTTTCCCCTGGTATCTACAAATGATTGGTTGAAACCACCAACCAGATGTTGTCACTCATTATTTTGTAGGACTTTGATCAGTAGCTATGGTCAGTACAAAGTACTCGTAGTTAGTTTTGGGTCAAACTTATTATGAGTCAACTTACTGTAGTTGTGCTGGTGGTGCTTGTCATGGGCAAAACTTAAGAGCCACGCAAAATGTTCAGATGCCCAGGCGAAAAGATGCCGCATAAATAAAGGATAAATCCCCTATAAATCCATAGTATGGTTGGTGATTATCCCCTATCAATCCTTCTCAAGCAGCCATGAATCCCTTATAAACCCTCTATTAACCCCCTATAAAAATACCATAAATCCCCCATCAATATACCATAAATCCCTCATAAATATATTAGCAATCCTTTATCAATGCACCATACATCCCCTGAAAAATGCTATAAATCCCTTATCAATATATACCATAAATCCCCTATAAATCATTCAAAATCCCCCTATAAAGATACCATGAATCTACCCATAGATGTACAATAACCCCCTACAAATCACTCTATAAAAAGACCATAGCCCCCTTATAAATCTTTTAAAAGCCCCTTAGAAATACCATCAATCCCCCTATAAATCACCAATAAAACCATGGTAGCGCTTGGTATCGACTAAACCATAGCTATAACCAATGGCTATTCATGGTACTACCATAGCAATTGCTTTTAAAATAGTTGGTGATGATTCACCACTATGGCAGTGGGTCAAAACCCTTAGTACCCCTGGTTCCCCCCCTGTTAACCATTGTTTTCCCTTTCATTGTTGGTGGAAATTCCCCATGAAAGTTGGTTGGTTACAGCCTTGACCCATAGCCATATAACCATTGCTGGTGGCTATCCCTTATCATTACCCATTATTATCCATTATTGACCATAATTAACCAACTGGTTGGTCAACTGCTTGACCCATAGCCATATGGTAGGTATCCCCTACAATTGTAGGTCATCATCCCCTATTATCAACCATTAGTTGGTTGGTTGCTTGACCCATAACCATACATAGCTGGTATATCCCCTGTAGTTGCTAGCTATTATCCCCTATTATTACCCATTAACCAGCTAGTTAACCATTAGTTGGTTGGTTGACTGCTTGACCCATAACCACTATGGGTTGGTTACAAGACCATGGCCTTTGCTTCACCAACCCACGGCCCCAGGAGCTGTGCGCATCACAGGCGTCGCCCTTGGCCTTTGCGGCGCGCATCGGTGCCTCGCTTGGAAAACGGATGGTGACCTGGGAGGACGCAGGGCAACCCGGGGGAAACCCGTACGAAAGCCGTGGGAAACTCGTGGGAAAGCCATGGGAAACGGATGGAAAACCATCAAAAACCTTTAAAAACCTAGGAAAAAACCAGGAAACCATGGGAAAGCCGTGGTAAAACTACAGGAAACTATGGGAAACGGATGGGAAAACCTACTATTTTCATGGGAAGTTGTGCGGGAAACATGCGGAACTCGGGAAACCTTCGAAAACTGGAAGGAAAGCATCGGAAACCCATAGGGAAGCTGGTAAGTCATGAGGAAATTTGTTGTTTCTGGTTTTTTTGGGGGGGCCTTCGAGTGGAAAATAGATAATCATGGCTTCAAAAACCTAGGGTGGGTTGATGGGACATTTGCCAAGGTGATCAGTTTTTGATTGCTTCCCTCAGCTATCCCCTGTCCTCTAGGTCTTACAGAATTGGACCACTGGTGTGGCTCTGAAGGCAATGTCTTTTATAAGGTAGTCAGGGGTTGATAGAACATGAGGTTTTAACTTTTTTAATTCTATAAGGACAGGATGCGGTTGTGTCCAGACCCTCAAGTCTTGATTCTATACAGGTTCAATGATGGACTCTTTAAAATCAGGACCCTAGGTCTTGCCAGGTACAAAGAAAAATGATCATTTTCCAAAATTTGATTCTATAAACAATGTTCGTCGATGTTTTCTTTCGGCCAAATTTCCCTATAGAATCATGTGTGTGGATCTTGAAAAAACATTTCAAATTATTTATCATAGCTTCTACCCATTTTGAGAACTGATGTGCCTTGAATCTATTATTTGGAGTTTTGGTTGTTTGGCTGCTTCTCTTTGTTCAAACCCCCTTCAAATTTCTGATTATATAAGAACATATTTTTTGGAACAATTGGTTGATTTCTGATTCTATTAGAATTCCTTCCTAATTTTCTTCGGTGATTTCTGATTCTATTAAGAGCCCTGGTAGGTATTTGTGACATGGCTCAAGTTTGACAAAAATCCCTTTATAATTGCACTGATTTTTACCCCCTAATTGGCAAGGGGATCCTCAGCTAATCCATAGAAATGATGGTGATGACGCCCAAAAGTCCACAATGACGGGTGATAGCCTGATAGTTAGTGAAGACCCGTATTGTTTTGGATAAACGTTTGCAAATACAATGTAGTCATGTCTGGCGGCACTCGTTCCTAAGCGCAGGGAACAAAGCAAACAAACAAACGAAACGAAACGAAACGAAACGAAACGAAACGAAACGAAACGAAACGAAGCAAAACAAAACCAAACCAAACCAAACAAAACCAAACAAAACAAAACCAAACAAAACAAAACCAACCAAACAAACAAACAAACAAACAAACAAACAAACAAGCAAACAATATATGTGTTTTATTTCTGGCTGTGCAAAAGCCAATCGGCCATTTTTGCACCCATTGCCACGAGATGTCAACCTCGAATTTTATCGTTTGACGGTTGCCAGAGCCTTTTTGTAGGATTTGGGATTTGGGTGATTTTGGGGTATGTCAGCATGCCAGTCACCACACGTGGGTTTCCGTTTTGGCCGACGTTATGCATGTGACATTTATTTCTGGTTTTGTCATTCCCATGTTGCCATACAGCTTTCAATTTCAAACCTTTTTCTACCAATGGCGCTTTCAACTCAACTCGGCAGGGCTTCGGTATCCTATGATGAATTCTAATGAATTCTATGTATAGTTTTTTCTTCTGAAGATGCTGTGAGGTTTTGCCATGTCAATTTCATGTCTTGTATTTTGAGGGAACTGCTGGATTACATCAATTTTGGGCTTTTGTGTGATTCTGTGTGCATGCATGCTTCCTATTGTATTATAGGTAGGTAGGTTGCAACCCAGCCTGTGACAACCAGAACTACTTGAAACCGTTTGGGTCAATGAAATAGTGCCTTCTCAACATGTGTTTAGATATGTATTTCTACACCCTCTCCAAATAGCAAGCAGGGGATGTTGCGGATTTACCAAGGTTTAAGGATGTACATTTGTATGCATGTGTATGTATAGTTGCATTTCTTTACAAATGCAAATGTGTATCCTTTGTCAATATTCGTCGGGTTGGCATTGCCATCCTGAACTCCAGATTTTGGTTTCACAAACAAAAATAAATCACAAATAATAGTGCTGCTTGCTTGTTAGGTGAGACCCTATATATGCTGCCTGGTTTTTGGAAAGCGTTTTTTTGCATGTGCAAGCATCCTGTAGATCGAAGTTCGCTTCAAGAAGCTTTTCTCACGAAAGTATTCTGGGACAGGTTTTGCCCGTGCGGTATCCCGCAAGAGCGTTCAACCCTTTTGTTTGCAGCGAGATTCCGATCTCCAGTTGGAGAAGGAGAGAACGCTATCGGGCTTTCTTTGAATGCATGCTGAGTTCTGTCTTACATCATTCGGGTATGTACTGTATGTCATCCAGTTGGTAGTCCACGACCTTTTTCCTTGCTGCAGTCATATCTTGACTGTCTGTTGCTGAGACACAAATTTGCACCCCGCTTTTGAGCGCGAGACCGCTAAGTCAAGAGAGAGAGAGAGAGAGAGACGGTTGCTGCGGCTACATCAGCACTCTTCGTGGGGTATAGCTACTTTAAATAGCCATACACCGTTCACCAGCTAGCTAATTGATGCAAATTAAGCAGTACATGTTGTTTGCCAACGACCCCCTGGTTGATGCTCTGGAAGCCCCTATGGCATAGTGCAGAGCAGCTAAGATGTTTCAAGTCGCAGGATGGTGCAATGGTGAATGTTGGTAGGCAGTCATGGGTTACATCAACCGTTAGAAGCATGTTGATGGTGGCCAATGAATAGTGGTGGTTCACAACCAGTGTTAATTTTGGTTAATGCATGGTTCGTGATGGCCCATTCACCTGTTAATTGACCACTAGGAAACCTGTTCATTTGCCATTTGCCACTATTAAAAAGCTGGTAATGCCACTGTTACCCCAGTCATGTCTACGCAGGATTAATAAACCCCAGGTTGATCAATAGGGGGTATCCCCCAAGTTCGCCTTGGTCTCCCTTTAAAATGGTAACCCCCCAATGAATCAACCTATGGTTTATCAACCATTGTTGCGAGCTCTTATCCCCTTAAAACCCAATGGTTAAAACCTGGGGTTTAGCTTCATCCTGGGTCAACAGTATCAACCATCGCCAAGCTGGTACAAGGTGGGCCCCCTTACTTGGCTAAGTTGGCTTGCAACTAGGGTAACTACCAGTGATGGAAGATATAACTATAGTTAAATGGCTTATTAACCAACTTATAACCAAGGGGGTCCACCTTGTAGCATCACCAGCTCCGCTGTGCAAGGCGACTTGGTGGAAGTTCGCCGGTTGCTGGACGCCAAATCCGACCCCAACTCCGCCGATGCGGTGCGACCCGGGGTGGTGGAACCCACGTCGGCTGGGAGAGGGTGAAAGGTGGGGCCCCAACCAGGAGCTCACGTAAAAAAAGTATACCACTTGTAAGGGTAACTACCAGTAATGTAGTAATAAGGGTAAGCCAAGATATGACTATGTTACAACTTATAGCTGGTTACAAAGCAACTGCCAGTTGGATTTACATAACAAGCTAGTTCAATGGAAAATCTTAACTGCCTTATAACTTCGAGGGCCCACCTTGTGCGCTGCACATTTGAGGGGTGAAGTTGTGGCATCGTTGAGTTGCTGGTAATACACGTTCCTTTCCAAACCATCTAATTGGACAGCACAAGCTTTCGCGGCAAAAACCGCCCGTGCAATCCATCGCAGCTGGTGGTTCTACTCGATTCCAAGTGACTTGCTCCATTGGGAGGTTGCGTTGAGGACGCCTTTTTGCGCATAGGTTTGACCCCCAGAGTTGATCATATATCGCAGGCTTTATGGTGGTTGATGCTTATGGTTCTCTTATCTCGATTTTGTCGAACAAGATTACTAGGTCAATGATGGAGCCAATGCGTTTTGTGGACCTTGATTCATCTATAGTGAGAGCACCGCAAATTGAGGATGGGTAACTAATAACTACCATGTTTCTGACCCGTCGAACATGACCAGCAAGAATGCATAGGCCTCAATCCGGAGATCTTGTCATATGTTGTCATCAGTTATGTCACAAGTCATAAAAGGACTTTGGCGAAGATCCTACGGTGTTGATTGTCTTGCTTTTCTGGCTTGTGGTTTTAAACGCTTTTATTGAGCCTAGCATTACCAAATTCATAGGGGTTGAAACCACTAACCAGATGTTGTAAAGGCCAGCTACAGCAACCGGTCTCCTCATAAGAATTCCCATGGTGCTGATTGACATGCATTGAAGAGTTGTCAATTCATGTGATTCTGTTTTCTTCCAAATGTACACCCACGCATACATACATGTACATGTTTGCTTGTTAGAATGATCTTTAGCCTCAACAATGGATGTATCAACAACCCCAAACAGATAGTACACACGTATACCGCATGTGCACAATCTACAGGTGACAACATTTTACATGTAGCAGGTAGGCTACACCAATGTAGTGGTCTCTCAAAATAGGAGTGCCCCCAAATCGTCCATTATAAACCGTGTAAAGTAGCTGACCAACCATTCTGGAGGTCACCGGGGTCACCAACTCTGAGAAACGCCCATATAGTTGGTATATCCCTTCAAACTTATGATTATATAATTGTGAGTTAATTGATAATGATTAAGAAGGGGAGGTTTTCATGCCTATGTGGGGTTATAACCAACTACATAACTTATGGCTCTTAGAATGTAAGAAAATATTAACGATAGTGCTGATTGCAATGCAAAACAATAAGGAATGTCCGTTGATTATGCAACCCAATCATTATATTCCATGTTGTGGTTTATATTCCATTTTGCATGTAGCTTGCATCAAGAAGAATGCAACCGGCGGCCACCAGGTGGGTGAGACCCCCGTCTTTGAAGCGGCAGCCAGCGGCAACGTGAGCGTTCCCTGGCGGAATGGCCGCGGTGGCCGGGGTCGTGAGAACGGTCAGAAACGGCCAGCAACAACGCGGCTATAACCAACGATGGGAAGGGGTCTAACCCAGAGAAGATATCAACTAATGAACCCTACAAGTTGTTGGTTAAGATTATTCGTGCAGCAATCCTGACAAGTTGTTGGTTGGTTGGATGGTGGGGATCTAACCAAGAGTAGTTGTCAACAAAGGACCCCTACCAGTTGTTGGTTAGAATGACTGGTATATAACATTGTTGGTTGAAGTTCGAAAGATTACTTTGAGGCATCACGACCAAGAAGTAGAGACAGACATGATCGACAATCAAATGGATCTGACCAACAATAGTGCGATCATAAGGGCGGATGTATGACTCTCGCAGAGAAAGGGTATGGCTAATATTTAATGGCATCATTCAAACCGACGTATGTTTAGTTTGCTTGTAGCCAACCAGTGGTAACGTGATACCTCAGCTTGTTGTGCCTCATCCTGTACCAATCCCCGTTCGGCTTCCTATCCTTTTTGGTTGTGCCACCCTTGGCTACTATTCGTTGGGTGGTTACACAACCATTCAGCCACCAAAAACAACCTGATCCTTCAGTGGCTACAATTGCATCACCAACTATCCAAATTTATTGGCCAGGATATGGATAGCAAGTTGGGCAGATAGGTTCAGATAGATAGTACAAATCATGGAGAGAGAGGTAGCTGAGTAGACAGATATTCATATTAGATCTGTGGTTCCGGTACTCGCAGGTACCCTGGTAAACATCCAAGAAATGTATAACATGTTTCTTTCAGCCTGGAAGGCTCCAGCCCCACCTCCATCCTATTAATGACGACCCTTCAATTCCTGTGATGTTCACCTGCCTTTGGGTACGCTTGGTCCATTGGTCGCCCATTGCCACGTGGCACCAGGTGCTGGCCACGTTGCTCCTGGCGGGTGGTGACCCAGAGCACCAGTCGCTGATCGGCTCCGTGCCTTCGGAGCTGTGTGCCAGCGAGGTGGAAAGCACCAGTCGCTGGTGCTGGGTGTACCCTTTGGAAAGCTGGCCTGGTTGTTTAATGGTTAATTTTAGGTGGTTTGGACTGGTTGATATATTTTTTGTTTGGAATGGTTTATACTGCCTATACTGCAGTTGGTGAATATTGACCATACTGTTGTATAAACATGGTTGTTTTTAAATACTTAATTAACCAACTACTGGGGGACAATCACCAACAAACTCATAGGGAAAACAAGCCGGTTAGCGATGGGGAACCAGGGGGACGAAGCGTGAACTGACCCACAGCCAACTAACCTGGCAATGGAAAATCCAGCACTTCGAGGTGATTCCCTTGGGTTGAAAATGGTGGATTTTGCTATGTTTGCTTCCCAAAAGGAGGTGTTTTTGCTGTTGTTGTTAAGTAGCAATCTTTTCTGATTTGTTTAAAACAATCATTTTGTTGTTGTGTTGTGATTCCTGATGCTTGTTGTATTCAATATGATTTGACCGCCAACCGTGCCAGACCTGTGCCACGCTTCTGAGACTTTGTGCTGGCGAAGAGGCGAGGTAGCAAATTTTGGGCCATAAGAGATCCAGGTTTGAATGAAGAGTAGCAGGGAGATGAGTTATTTATGGTTCGCCTGGGTGTGGCTTATTAGGATGGAATCTTGATCTCCGAAGTTCCCATGATCTTGAAAGTTCCCATGCATTGTCACTTATAGCTTAAGCTATGTTTTTTTGAAACAAGCATGCCTCACTGTGGGTTGCGAACATACTCGCAATCCCTTCCCCATCACACCTCTATTACAAGCTCAGAAACCGTGGTGGTTCTCCTGAGAGCCGCGACGACCGCCGCCGAAAGACATCAAACTGCAAGTTGGCCATGGGTCCAAACCCTGTACCCCTTGTTCCCCATCACTAACCATTGTTTTCCCATTATATACTATTGCTGCTTGTTATCCCCCACTTGTTGGTTGGTTAACTGCTTGACCCATAGCCAGTTGTCAAATCGTTTGAATGCAAACCACTGGCGTTTGCTCTCAAAAGATCGCTTGCCACTACTGTTCATTCTCAGGGGTCATCATGAACCCCTGAATTCCAGCAATATCATTTGTCGGCAATTATGACGGTGATCCCTGCTTCATAATGTCATGCAACACTGTTTGGACCCTCGAACCCCTTAAATGCAGATCATCCATCCAATGTACTTTTCAACGACCCGTGTTGCATTGTTTTTTTGCTTTGGTTGATGCCTGTTAGCCAAGGCCTGTTAGCCAAGGCCTGTTAGCCAACAGTATCGTCGTGCATTCCATGGTGATTGATGATGCTTCGCAAAGTCACAACTATTAAGATTCAATAAACACCACATGCTAAACTGATAAAAACATAACTCATAATCCCTAGAACTCTGTAATAGGAATGACTCCAATAACCACTGTAAACCACATGAATCCACATTGGTAAAGAACACATTTCCCGCGTTAATAATCATGACCACATTATCAAAACATTTTGAAAACATAACAAAAAAGCATGATTGGAATCATTATAATCATCATAAGAATAGCCATTCTAGCCAACCGCTATTTTCCATTTTAATGATTAATTGTAAAAAACTGCTTTATTTTTTCCATGAATCACAAGCATTACAACCACTGTAAGAGAGACCATTATAATCATGATATCGTCATAGGAATAACGCTTATAATTAACCAATATTGCTTTTCCTTTTAATACCCTTATTATCATATATAATCATATAACCATTATAAGCCACATCATGACCACTACACAACCACTATATAGCATAAGATTGCCATAACCCAGCCACTATAATCATGATTATAACCATCCATAACCAGCAAAAAAACATGAATCTTAACCACTACAATCACTGATAACCCATACATGCATGGAACTACATGATTTTCCCGACTCATAATCATCATAATCATGACATGATAACCCTATTCATCACCATTATAACTAACCATGATAACCATTATAATTTATAACCATTCAGAACCATCACAATGGAAGTCAAATTATACCTATTCATAACCATTACATGGAACTCATTATAAGCTATTCACACCCTATTATAACCATTCATAACCATCATAATGAAACTCAATATAACTATTCATAGCCATTACCACAATAATGACTATAATCATGATTAACGTCCATTATAACTTCTTCATTTTCTAACTATTATAACCATTATAACTATCATAAATGATTAAAAGTTCCATTATAACCATTAAATCATTATAACTATGATAACCATCACCACTAAAATGGTTATTGATGGAACTATGATAGTTATAAATGGCTGTTTCTCAAAATAGGGGTACCCCTAAATCATCCATTAATAGTCATTTATAGTAATAAACCAACCATTTTTTGGGGTCCCCTATTTTGAGAAACCACCAAATGATTAAATGATGAATAACCATGAAAAACCACCTGTGATCTCATCTCCATGGCCATCTGGCCACATGCTCCGGTGATGCGCGTGTCGCTCGAAAGCGCGCGAAAGGCGGTGGCCGTGGAGGAGCGCGAGGCCGTGCTGCGGTCGCTGACGGCGGACCTGCGACCGCCCATCCGGCGCCGCGGCAACGACGCCACGGCAGGGCTCTTCACAAGGGCCGTTAATGGTGGTAAATGGGTGGTGAATGGTGAGAAGTATGGTGGTCAATGGTGGTATGGTGATGAATTAATGGTGGTTAATGGCTCTTTGATATCTTTGATGATAAATTAGGATTTCTTGATTTTGAAGCTGATGGCGCTTTCTTCATATTGATTTGCCAATCATCAGTTCTTGACCCCAGTCCCCGGTGAAGATGTATAACCCGTAATCGGCTGAGTAAACCAGCAATGGGAATCAGAATCCATCAGTACTGCCAGTACTGGCGCTAATGAAGAGAGGGTCAAAATCTAAGCCCACAATGCGAGTCAGACAGTGCTTAGTACTCATGGGATTCATGATTGATAATAACATTTTTTTGAAAACTACAGTTAGTTTAGCTACTGTCAGCTAGTATTTGACCATATTGAGTGAGCAATCGGTGGTATAATGAGAATTATTTATATTGGCTGATGTTTCTAGGCTATTTACCAAGTCGTGGTTGGACACGGCAACGGTCAGGAATCGATTTATGATTGTGGCGGTTATGATGCATGGCTCGGGATGGTGCATGAATAAGGAGTTGATCAGCCATTCCTACTTATTAATAGGGGTCATCTATGAGAAATGTGGATCGGTGTTTCGTGCTGGTAAATGGATGATCGTCAGGGACCACTAGTGAAGATTCGAGTGGTGTATGGCGGTTGATGGTTCAGAGGTGGTAATGGCTGGGCTTTGGAATGGCTCAGAATCGTCGGTGTAGTGGTTGGCAATAGCTACCAAAGGTTAATTGTATGATGCTCCCGGTGAAAATCTTAAGGGGGCGTGTTTTGCCGTGGCATTTTACATGGTGCTTGGTGCTGGTTTCATGGGAGATGGTACTCACAATGTGGATCAGGGCAATGACAAACATGTTTGACTAGGCAAAATCCATGGAAGGGGCCACCTCAGTGGAGAATGTGTTACTTGTTTTGGCATTGGAAGGTGTAACCTGGATCAACAGAAAAGGAGAGACTCGACAAATAGCACGATAAAATGGAATTGCGATATATGAGTAGTATTGTATGAGTAGTATGGCACAAGTCCCTGCTTGCGCATGCAAGAACAGGCAAACTCACACACCCAGAGACAGCGGTCTGTCACCTGTTTGGTAGTTCTAGTTTTTGTTGTCCCACCGCTTCTTAGGTCCTTCATGCAGAGCCTGAGTGGGGAGGATGATGAAGAGGAGGAGCGACACTGGGGAGATTGCATGTACAAATTGCTTGCCTGATAGAGTAGTGGCAGATCCATATTGATTTTGAATTTAAAGAGCCACCCCCAGACTACTTTTAAATATCTGGTGATTTTGCACTAAATATGGGGATTTATGGGTACGGATCTACCATTGTTTATTGATGTTTATTGTTTGATCCACTCATTTGTCATCTACAAGGATCCAAGGTACAGGACTTATTTTGTGAGTTGCTACTAAGCACATCTAAGCACAATCCCGCACTTGTCCTCGGATAAAGCCACGGTCAGAGCCGCAGCCAACAATGTATGGAGGCAATTCTTTCCACAAGAACTAGGCTACAGGTACAAAGAACACACCTCGAACAAAGGTAGTCTTGGGTAAGTGTTCTTCAGACTTGTGCTAAGCCTTTGAACATGTGTTGCAGATAGTGTCAATAGACTTTTGGACCCCCTTTTACAGTGGCCCTAACGGATCCATGCTGCTGGGGTTGAAACTCGGACGGCTTCACCCAGCAGACCGCGCTGCTGGATGAAGAACACTAAACGCCTTGAGTTTATTTCACCGGTGGACGTAGCTGATCGTGGCTGTAATTCTGAGATGAGTGACGGTGCCTGAAGTGAGAACTGCACCTGCAGAAGCCTCCTATGTTCTGTGATCAGATATAGCCTAAAAATGATGCTTGCCATGACGGAAGGCCACCAGCAGGGGAAGACACCGGCGTACAGGACAAACTCAATAGTTTGGACATCGACTTTGACAAACCTCCGAAGTTGATCAGAAAGAACCTGGAAGACGAAGACGGAGACGACTGGACTTTCGCGGCCCCTTGGTAGCTGCGAACATTGGCCCGTGATGGATTCCCAAGGTCAAAACCCCCGCCATATTTGGGCAGATAGATTGCCGCCTTGAAATAATTCATCGGAAAACTGTATTTGCCTACTGCTTAGTAATCAATCACGCTAATCAAAGCTTGGAGAATGTGCACCTAGGGATTACTGCGGTCTACTGTGTATACTGTAGTACAATATTGGGTGTCCTCACCACGGCGCGTAATTTCAGGTTGAGTCGTGCAAACGCCGTAGAAATTTCTTGTGCTGAGCTTCCTTCGTGTGTAATTATTGCATACTATTGCAACTTGTTAGGTGCTTGAAGCTCAGCGATGGGTCTAAAACCATGATCACAATTAAAATCATAGAATGACGTGAGGGACTGTGAGATACGAAAATTCAAACATCATGTCCAGACAAGCTTTCAGGGCACAAATGTTTCTCAAATGCATCAGTCCCCTGGTTTGGGACCGTTGGCAGCCACAGGCCGCCATGGTTGAGCAAGCGAGAAAAAGCCGAGCCAAACAGCGGCACAAGCGGCCGTTGAAGGTGGAGCAAGTGGAGTTGACAGCAGCTTGGCGGCAGTGCCAGGACATGCCCACATTACGAATCAACATTAATTACCTTAACCCCTGCACATCATGAATTAAACATCATCAATCATGCACACGAGTATTAACCATCACTGAACCATCACATGATAATCAAAGAACCATCATCCACCATCAATTGGCATTGACGATCAATGAGCCGTCAATTCACCATTTGCTTTTGCCCCTTATTGGCATGATTAATCATGATTCGCCATGTACTTGCACCATCAATGCCAAGATCATTAGCCACCATGATTACTAAACACCCATATCAGTCATTATTAATATACACCATCATTGAGCATCATTAACCTTCATTCATAAGCCGCCACACAACGACATATTAATGTGTGATTAAGTTATGAACCAGTTGGTTATTAACTTACTAACCATTATATAGTTCATATTGTGCAACATGTAGACTCATTAATGACCATTAGTTGGTTGCTATCAGGGTGTTTCTCAAAACAGTGGACCCCTAAATCATCCTTTATTAACCATTTATAGTAATAAACCAACCATGTTTTGGGGTTCCCTATGGCTAACCCCATCAGCCACTCGAAAACCATCAGCCTGTAAAGGCATTCCCAACGGAAAGCCCTGAGGTCAGTCACGCGCTGAACGACCGGCAGATCACGTTGAAGCTCATGAGATGCTTGGCACAGCATGCTGCGCAGCTTCTACAGCTGCGCGCCGGCAGCGAGCGGCAACATTTTTCACGCGCGACTGGCAACGATGGTTTAAACATGCAGCAAAAATTAATGGTTTAAAATGGATTAAAACTATAAGTCATTATAGTATAGCGGCAACGATGGCCAGATGAATGGTTTAAAATGGTACATGCAGCAATCAATAGCTAAAATAATGCTTTAAAATTGTTCTTAATAATGGTTTCAAATGGCTATTAGTCAACGGCTCATAGCCAGGTAAGCCAGATTGATAAGAGGCAATGGGTCAATCTTACATAATTAGCCAACTTTCATGCCAGAGGCAGTGTGGGTTTTGACCCACAGCCAGGTACTAATTTCCTTTTGAACATGGTTTAGAATTAGATGTGTCGAAAATCAATTCAGGAATCAATAGGCTTGTGGTTGAGATGCAATCGGCCTTTTTTTTGTATACTTGATCATCGTGGGTAATCATGCTTCATAGCTATTAGTCTTGATAATATAGTGAACGTCGACCAACTCTAACCCCGTTCATCGTGGCTAATGGTAGTTTATATGGTTGTAATGGCGAACTGTGGTCATTTAGCGGTATTCTTTTTCTTTTCGGGATACCACATAATGTGAGGAAAACGCCATTGACACACATTTGAATATCAGGTTAAAGTAAAAATAAAGGCCGGTCCAATCGTGGTGGTCAACTATGGGTTTCGTCCTCAGAATTCCACTCCCGCAGAATTCGTGGTTTGGGTTGGGATTGATAGATTTTTTGCGGTTTGCCTGGGATAAACAGGTTTGAAGGGATTCACGAGTTATAAGATTCATGGGGGCTCATGGGTGGTCGTGGACCCAGGAATGAGCCCTTATTGTTGGGGAGGTACACCTTCAGGGAGTCATCTACAAGCCTCCTGAAAGATAGCTGTTGAGGAGGGATTTTTTAGTAGCAACTTCGAGCTCAAGTTGTGGTTGCCATGGAGCTTAGCAAGCTTATGCTTGTTGCTTTATGGATGTGAGCTCATGGTTTTCTCAAAAAATCTGGGAGTCGTCTTTTGAGCAACGGGACCAACGTTACTTTTTGGGTCAGGTCCTCACACATTTCCAGGGCTTCGCAGGTGGTTTTTGTCTCACTGATTTTCACAGATTCCGAAATTGACATTCCAAACTGTTTTTCCATCTGCGCGTGAGCAGCACTTTGGAGGACCCAATTCTTGACGAACATCTGGTGCAGAATTGGGACACAACTAGCTTTACGGCGTCTTGAAGGAAGCTTCACTATCTGCTGGTGGTTTGACATGGCAATGGAAAAAACACCATTCTCAGATGATTTTTGGTGTGCCAAGTCAAAGAGGATAGGTGTCAATAACCAGCCACTACTGACGGTTTTCAAGACTTTGGCACCACTACAACCCGCCACTGAAAGGATTGATCATGATGCCCACGATCGCTGTCCTAGGCAATAGCACCTTTGCGGATGCCAAACAGGCAATCCATGAACGGCTCAAGGAGGAGGGCAAGATCTTCCAGAAGTTCTATTTTGTCAGCGGCCTCAGCCGTGCCCCTGGCGGTTGGTCTCAGTAGCTGATGCTGGGCTGTGATCGCAGATTGCTTTGCTGATTTTTTTGCTGGAGGGTCGGATGCTCCATGTGTATGCGCATGTGTCAAGATATCGATGATATTAACTGTCGACATTCATTTGCATGTATATGGACATTCCTTTCCAGGATTAAAGGCGATGAAAAGCTTTTTGATGCTTGGGGTGGTCTTTCGTGTTAACTCAGGTGGCCATTGATACAGTTACGCCGATATCAGTGCGTTACAGTCACGAGATGTGGGTTTGTTCATAAATGGTGTACCCCTACATAAGTCCCTTATGATTGGTGGCTTCCCCATCACAAATGACCATTTTGTGGGGGTTACCAGCACTATCAGACAACTCCATGTAGAAGGCAAATTCTGAGCGCAAATTTCATTTTACTCATAATCAACTTTGGGGATCAATTGGCTGTGGGCCCTCCATCCCTGGCTATTCACCTATCCCTTTTTTTGGATGGTCAACGTTGTCCCATAAGCCGATGTCATGTAACACAGGGTGACCCGATCCCAGCCGCGGGCTCTTGTAGGCTGTGATATACTCACATGTTGCTGCTGCATAGGATGCCCGAAGGTGCTAGCGCTCTATCCAGACTTTATGCTGCTTTTGGAAACAAAAGCGAAGTTTGCAGTGTGCTTCTCCCTCTTTTGTCATTTGGCGGGCTTTTCTTTTTTTCCCCTTATAGCAGAGGTTTAGTTGTCCATTTGATTTCGATTTTGAAATGTGTGTTTAGATTTTTGCATGTTTCTGTTTCCGTTTTGGGCGGCAGGGCAGAGGATAATTACTGGAGATATCCCTGTACAGTTGTGTATCCAGGCGGCCGATTGTTCTGGAGCCTTCATTTTGATGGATTGCTTCAGGCTGTGAAACCGGCAAGGTTTTGCGGGCCCCCATGCCATTGCAACCAGGAACATTCAATAATTTTTGACCTGTTTACCAACTCCATGGAATTCCATACTTCGGCATCTTGCAGCATTTAGCGCACTCAACGCTAGCATGTATGCGCGTGCCGCCACGCAAGAAGTCTCCAACAACAACGGCACAGCCACGCCCTTGAGGTCAAGAAGGAACGGAGCACCTACCAGGCCTACAAGGACAGACCTTTTTTTGGATGGGTGGCTAGGCCCTTCATGAACCTCGAAAGCCGAGGGTGAGCATGTGTGTGTGTGTGTGTGCGTTTGCTTGCTTTGATAGTACATCAGACCTTTGATCATAGCTGACAACGTGTTTTACGTATTGCTTATAGTTATTTCTGATAAATTACTTAACATGCTAAATCTAGTGTTCCCATAGTGTACTGTCGTGTATTATGGTTTATACATATAAGTTGGCGCCTACTAAAGTCTCACGGATTGTACTTCTTAAGAGCTACTGAAGTCGCCTGGAAAATACTGATTAATGACTTACAAGCTACAATCCACTTTGACTTCGAACCTATTGAAATCTATAATCCATAATAGCTTGTATATATATCATCAAAGCTGACTTATCATTATCCATAATCGATGACCTATAATTACGAAAGCCAGCTAGCTGGCTCGTTGCTGTTTGCGAACGAAGTGAGGTTATAAGGGGTCTGGGGGGCACGCCTGCCCAGCTGCCCCTGAAATGCGATATAGCATGGTGATTGGGGCGTCCCGATGGCGCCTTTTGCCAGGCTATGTACCATGAGGCAATTTGGTGACGGTGGGGTATCGATTCCCCCCTGGGCCCCGATCCTTCGGACTTGGGATGGTTGTGGAGGGTATCTTGAGCCAATCGTGTTATGGCGGATGCAATTCTATTAGTAAGCATGTTAGAGGTTCTGTTGGGTTTGACTTGGGATGGTTGTGGAGCGTATTTTGAGCCAATCATGTTATGTCGGATGTAATTCTATGACAAGCATGTTGGGAAGTTTGGGCTCATGTTGCTTGGGGGCCTTGTTAGCTTTAGGGGATCTATTTTCCAACCTCAACGGGGAGGAGGTTCTGTTGGGTTTGACTTGGGATGGTTGTGGAGCGTATTTTGAGCCAATCATGTTATGTCGGATGTAATTCTATGACAAGCATGTTGGGAAGTTTGGGCTCATGTTGCTTGGGGGCCTTGTTAGCTTTAGGGGATCTATTTTCCAACCTCAACGGGGAGGAGGTTCTGTTGGGTTTGACTTGGGATGGTTGTGGAGCGCATCTTGAGGCAATCAAGAAAGGTTCTCCCGGGGGGGGTAGCTGCGCCTACATGGAGCCAATTTGGAAGCATGTTGCTAATTTTTAGGAAGCATGTAGGGCTCATGTTATGTGGGATGTAATTCTATGAATAAGCATGTTGCGAAGTTTGGGCTCATGTAAGCCCAACCCAAATGAGTCCGGTTGGGATTGGTTTTTGCCTATTTGGAAGGCTGTCGAGTTTGAGGCCGTTGTTAGCTTTGTGTTGGGCCATTTTCCACCCTCAACGGGGAACATGTTCCGTTGGGGTTCATTTTTTGGGGGGTTGTTGAAGCCATGTTGAGCCAATTTGGAAGGATGTTGGGCAAATGTTAGGTCAGTTTGGGCCCTTGTTGGCTTTTTGTTGGGCCATTTTCCAACCTCATTGGGGAACATGTTCCGTTGGGGTTCATTTTTTGGGGGGTTGTTGAAGCCATGTTGAGCCAATTTGGAAGGATGTTGGGCAAATGTTAGGTCAGTTTGGGCCCTTGTTGGCTTTTTGTTGGGCCATTTTCCAACCTCATTGGGGAACATGTTCCGTTGGGGTTCATTTTTTGGGGGGTTGTTGAAGCCATGTTGAGCCAATTTGGAAGGATGTTGGGCAAATGTTAGGTCAGTTTGGGCCCTTGTTGGCTTTTTGTTGGGCCATTTTCCAACCTCATTGGGGAACATGTTCCGTTGGGGTTCATTTTTTGGGGGGTTGTTGAAGCCATGTTGAGCCAATTTGGAAGGATGTTGGGCAAAGGTTCGGCATGTGTAGCCAATTTGGCCGCACATTGCTATTTGGAAGCAAGTTGGGTGGTATGTTGGTTTGGGGCCCTCGTTGGCCTTCCAACCTCAACGGGGAGGAGGTTCTGTTGGGTTTGATTTGGGATGGTTGTGGAGCGCATCTTGAGCCAATCAAGAAGGGTGCCTCCCGGGGGGGTAGCTGCGCCTACATGGAGCCAATTTGGAAGCATGTTGCTAATTTTTAGGAAGCATGTAGGGCTCTTGCTATGTCGGATGTAATTCTATGAATAAGCATGTTGCGAAGTTTGGGCTCATGCAAGCCCAACCCAAATGACTCGGTCGGGATTGATTTTTGCCTCTTTGGAAGGCTGTCGAGTTTGAGGCCCTTGTTAGGTTTGTGTTGGGCCATTTTCCGCCCTCAACGGGGAACATGTTCCGTTGGGGTTGATTTCTTGGGGGGTTTGTTGAACCCATCTTGGGCCAATTTGGAAGGATGTTGGGCAAATGTTAGGTCAGTTTGGGCCCTTGTTGGCTTTTTGTTGGGCCATTTTCCAACCTCAACGGGGAACATGTTCCGTTGGGGTTGATTTTTTTGGGGGTTGTTGAAGCCATGTTGAGTGGAAGGATGTTGGGCAAATGTTCGGTCAGTTTGGGCCCTTGTTGGCTTTTTGTTGGGCCATTTTCCAACCTGAACGGGGAACACGTTCCGTTGGGGTTCATTTTTTGGGGGGTTGTCGAATTCATGTGTAGCCAATTTGGCCGCACATTGCTATTTGGAAGCAAGTTGGGTGGTATGTTGGTTTGGGGCCCTCGTTGGCCTTCTGGCAGCTGTTTTCCAACTTCGATGGCTCAATGGGCTACCAGGTGCACTCGCGCAATGTCCAAAACTTCAATACGATCGCTTCGACGCAGCGTTGCGACCTGTTTCTACCAGGTATTCAGAAAAGTTGGTACTGGCGCAATTGCTTGCTGCTGCATGGCCATTCTCGCCGTCTGACTGCCACTGTATCCCGTGCAATTCCACGGAAGGGTGGGGGTGCACTGTAGGAAGGCCATATGACAATTATGTAACAAGACTGACGATAACCAATTTTACTTCATCCGATGGCCCCCCTTCTTGAGAACCATAAAACTCAAGTAAGCGATGTTGAAGCATTGTCCCCTAATTGGTTTTGGTGCGTAGTAATCCACTATCTTTACACAATAGCCATCGTCAACCATTAGTTGCTGTACGCCATCGGGCATCAAGGAACCGTCATTAAGCACCATTAACTGTTCGCTGCAATCAATCACTATCAACCTTCGCAACCACATTCTGCGCCGAAGCCTTAAGTGGTTTGTCGACTGTGGCGATCCATTCGTTGTCAGGCCAGGGGAACCGGCTGTGCAAACTTTTGAGTAATCATGCTACACAGCAAGCCACACCACAGGTTGTCACTTAACGACGCCACTTGGTTCGGTTGGCGCATGGGCCGCTGGTCCGTTGTCACGGACGCGCAGCATCAGAAGGTGGCATGGGGGATTCACGGTGAAAGCATGGCTACTATTTTTGTTTGTTGGTGAGATGATAGGCATGCAAGGAAAACAGTTGTGTTGGATGGGTAGTGGATCCAACCTTTCGAAACCAGCAGCAGTTCACCTGCGTGCAACGTCCAGACTTTCGCAGTCTTTGGTTCTGCCACTTGCCGCACCGGAACTGTGTGCCTTCATGCCGCCAGACGTACAAGAAAGCTTCACATCGATCATGCCTACCTGGGCCTACTGGACACAGAGGCATAACTGAGACTGCTTCGCGTTGCTGTCGATCCACTGGCCCTCAGGCGACTACCTCACTAGCAGCATCGCCAAGGAGAACCGCAAGGGCAAGAGACGCATCGACGAAGGATGGTTGGTGAAGAAAATCTGCACCTTGGCCTCACAGTGCAGCAAGATGATGTGCTTCAGTATTGCTTTTAATTGATTCAGTAGGCCAGATAGCGTCTAGATCAATTTTTTTTATGACGCAACTGATGTTGTATGTAAGGATCGTTTTGCAATCTTCAGTACATGAATATAGATTTATGGCAACGGTGCTCAATGGTTGTTTGCTTAAACAAGGATGATTAATTTGAGCCATGATGAAAGAGATGCTGTTCTTGTCAAGCCATCAGAACAAAGCACCCTAGCAAGAAAGATGTCAGGACCAGTTTCCGTTTTGCTGGAAGACTTGACACTCCCCTGGCTTCTTAGGAAGATCATCTCGTGGTTGAGTGGTGGCAAAAGGCGGCCTTCACCATTACACCTGCTAGGTGGGTCGTCGCTTGCGTGCCAAACCCATGGCAGTAATACTGGCAATCGTGGAATTCGATTGAACGTGTTCGGTCTTAACGTGGTCGACGATGTCTCAGGATGGTGTGGTCGTCCACCTCTCAGGATGGTAGCAGAAACTCTGCTACTTCGTCACGAACAGTGGTCTGCCTCTGTTGCCAATAAGAAATCCTGGCTACAACTGAAAGAGGTTTCTTGGTATGTCTTCATTGTTTTTTCGGCCACGCATGACAGAAATTCTGTATCCATAATGCCATCATGTTCTACAGCTTTCACTCTTGGTCGATTTGAAGCATGATAAAGCCGCTGTTTGAGAAAGTGTCAACAATTCAATCCGATACCTACTTTCCCTTCATTCTCATCAAGCTTAGGTCGTCAACCCATTTTATACCCTTCGGGGCCATGCCTTCGGCATGATCAATGCCATTCCAGAACTGCAGGTGCAAGACGTGTCATGTCTTGTTGCTGTTTGTCTGACAGCATTCGGAACCTCAAGCCGCTATCTTCAACGTTTCCCCCTCGCCTGATTCTTTTTCCCTCAGAAATCCCAACACCTTCATCGATAGGATGCATCATGCACTGACTTCACCGACATACATTTCTTCCTCCCTATTCATGGCTCCAGCTGCATGCAAACCAGAAGGTGCATACTTCCCTTACAAAGATGCATCAAATTGATCTATCCATGCATATGCTTCTCTAGATTCACTGCGTTCTTTGCTATCAAAGTTGTACGTAGTTGTCTCATATTTGGTGCTGCAAAATCTTGTTACCTGATTTCTGCTCCTGCACTCATTCAGGCTGCACTCAGCGGGTCGAAATCGCCATAACGCCGCTGAGCGTTTGCCTCCGAAGCATCCATTTCTGTGTCTCGGTTGATGTAGACCTGTGTGTTGTTGCTATCATGCTCAAACGTACAAGGCAGCATCGCCAAGGAGAACCGCAAGGGCAAGAGACGCATCGACGAAGGATGGTTGGTGAAGAAAATCTGCACCTTGGCCTCACAGTGCAGCAAGATGATGTGCTTTAGTATTGCTTTTAATTGAATCAGTAGGCCAGATAGCGTCTAGATCAATTTTTTTATGACAAAGACCACAATGCTAGACTCATCAAATTGCTCGTGTCTACCAGATGGCATGGATGTTGTGCTCCAGGTGATTACAAGGACACAGATCCTAGTGATCATCTTCGCTTTCTCCCGACAAAACGCCTGCGAAACGGCGCTACGCATCGCTACAATCGCGATGTGCAGTCTTACGCCACCTACGCAGCTGGACAGCATTTCATTGAGATTGCTTCGTAGTTTCATCTAGCCATGTACGCACTATATTGAAAGATTTCATATGACACGTTTGGACATCTTTCGCAACAACTTGTTACCGCATTCTTTCCCTTGCTATTGACTGAGGATATCACTGGAGCCATTATTTGTTGGCTTCGTCGCAGCAACGCCGTCTGGACAGACGCCGTGGAAAAGTTCGAGGCCTTGCAATTCAGCTTCAGGGCTTCATTTCACATCATTCATGGTCTTAATGATTTCTGTTCTGTTCACTTCAGCTTCAATCTTCTTTTCATGCAGTTCAGCACGCGTTGCTTGTTTGAGGCCTTGCAATTCAGCTTCAGGGCTTCATTTCACATCATTCATCGTCTTAATGATTTCTGTTCTGTTCACTTCAGCTTCAATCTTCTTTTCATGCAGTTCAGCACGCGTTGCTTGTGTTTTGTTTTAGAACCATTGCACACTTTACGCTTAGCAAATGTTTGCATATTAATATCATACTTCGTGCGTCTGGGACCGTCGATATGTCAACGCACTGCATGCGCAGGGCAGACACTTGCTGACCTTGGTGTCTTCATCCTGCTTTAAACGTGGCCTACACCTGATGGATGACAGCCTGTTAAATGGATGCCGCCCAGCGACAAAATCTTACTCGCTTGCTTGCCATGTCCTCTATAGTCTTAAGATTTATTGCTTTCTGCAAGGTGATCACACTTAAGACATTGGAGTGAGAATCTGTGTCATGTCACTTTTCTGCAGTCCTAGCGTGTGCTTGAAGCAGGTCGATGCAGGGCCGGGTACTGCCAAAGCCTTGCAAATTCTTCGCGCTATGGCCAACAACAAGAAGCTCAGCGAATCTCAGTGCCTCACTGGCAAGCGTGTTCCCTTGCATCCCTTCAACTCCATTCCATAAACCAAGCACATATGCTTCAGGTATGATGCTGCAGATATTTCCCGCAACTCAACCTCCACGAAGCATTCAGTATGTTGAGATTGACTTTTATCCAGCTCGATGGTAGTCGACGCGCTCGCACACTTGAGGACTCCTCAGCACATTATCACACTATACGTATGTGTGATTTTTCTTGACTTAATCTATCAACTTTTCATTGAATACCTGCTAACCAACCTGTCAGTCAACCTCAACGGACAAGCTAACCCGTTGACGTTGAATTTAATTCTCTTTGATGATATTTAATGTCATCTCACAACTGATGTTGTATGTAAGGATTGTTTTGGAATCTTCTGTACATTATCACATTATACACATGTTTGATTTAGTTTAGGGTTAATCTATGAACCTTGCATCGAATATTTGCGAGCCAACCTGTGAGTCAACCTCAACGAAGCAGCTCGTCCGTTGAGGTTGAGTTTAATCCTCTTCGATGATACTTGACGCGATTGCACAACTGATGTTGCATGTAAGGACCGTTTTAGCAGCTGATGTTGTATGTAGGAACCGTTTTGGAATCTGCAGTACCTTATCACATTAGACATATTTTTGATCTATTCCTGGCTTCATCTATCGACCTTTCATTGAACACTTACTAACCAACCTGGAAGTCAACCTCAACGGAGGAGCTAATCCGTTGAAGTTGAATTTAATCCTCTTCGATGATATTTGATGCTAGCTTGCAACTACTACTGTGCAAAAGAATCATTTTGCAATCCCTGGCCCATTATTACATATTCCATGAATGTTTATTGGATATTTCCCAACAGAGAGAGTTGGTGAGTTGGTATGTAACAAACGTAGAAGCGCCAATCCTCGACGGTATCGTCATCCTCGTGATCATCATCATCATCGCATTGTTTCGATGCTTTTCGCGAGTGTGTGCACAAGTGCAGTCTTCTTTTGCGCTCTTCTTACACGCACCTGAGATTACTGGAAGACGTCATCATCGAACTGGAACAGATGAATGCGCTGACGCTGGTGCGCGAAATGAACATCGCGGTCTTGCGAGGATGGTTTTTTAAAACATACCAATGTTTGAGAACGGTGGCAAGACCTGCTCGCCCCAGCAATTGGCGAGGACAGCGTTGGCCACAACTCAAACCAGTCTTTGCGCAAAAGCGCAAATGGGAAACGTGACAAAAGGCAGCATCCTGCAGATCCAAGACGGTCACCGGGATTTTAGCATCCTCCAGCTTAACTTCTTCTTCAGCTGTGTCGAATGACCTACACAACAAGAGCACTTATGTTGACATCTTAAGTCTTTTCCACTTGCCCCTAAAATATACCGGATTAGTTGGACATAAATAGACAAAGCCCAAGACAATCCGCAAATCGTTGTTTCTTCTTATCTTCTTTCTTACAGACACTTCTTTCTTCAAAACTCTTCTTTCTTACAGACTCTTGCCCTGCTACTCTGTCAACCTCTCATGTGTTTTGAAAGTGCGGGCGTCGGGGTAATATATAATTATGATCCGGTATTGAGATGTATGATGCATGAGCAGCCTAACGCTATACCCTTTTGATCCTTTTTTGTTGTTTGTGTATGATTTGAGTTGCGCTGGTGCATATTCTGAACTTACAACTGTGACAGGTTCCTTGCAGACATTTGGAGCCAAGATGGGCAGTTTTTTCATTCAAACAGATATCGCAACAGATGTCAAAACAAATATCTCTTAGAAAACCTCATAGTCCCCCAGCCCGCTTGTGAACAACGCGCGCACTCGTGCCCATTTGCAGGTCACCTTTTCGCCGGACGCGGAGTCGGTTGCCACCTGCTCACATGACAGCTTGGGTTGGGGCAGTGGTAAGTGGATAAACGTGGGTCATAGAAGGGTCTTGTTGCTGAGCATCTCCAACTGAACTGCACAAAACTGCTGTAGCAACGAGGAAAATGACCGCGGTTTTTGATTCTGGGTTACCTTCCAAACAAGCCGGGAGCGCATGCCTCCTGTGTTATGTTGGAAACAAAGCTATGAATAAGCATGTTGCGAAGTTTTGGCTCATGTTGCTTGGAAGCCTTGTTACCTTTCCGAGAGCTATCTTCCAACCTCAACGGGGAAGAGGTTCTGTTGGGTTTGACTTGGGATGGTTGTGGAGCGTTTCTTCAGCGAATCATGTTATACCGGATGCAATTCTATGGTTCCTTGGAGGCTTTGTTACTTTTACGGGCGCTATCTTCCAACCTCAATGGGGAAGAGGTTCTGTTGGGTTTGACTTGGGATGGTTGTGGAGCGTTTCTTGAGCGAATCATGTTACTATGCAATTCTATGAATAAACATGTTGCGAAGTTTGGGCTCATGTTCCTTGGGGTTTTAATGTGAAGGGAGAAGAGCAATCTTCTAATCTACAAGTTGATTGCATCCAGTGGTGCTGGTTATCATCTCATGGCCACTTGGTTTGTACATGACTCCAGCTCTCCCCGACTTGCCAACGGAAAGGCTTGGAACATGCCATGATGAGTGGGTCTTTCTTGTTGTTAGCTGAAGCAACCAAACTGAGAGCGTATGAGTCCAAACTGCTTCTCTGTAACAGAGAAATAGATTACAATCATAGATTCTTTTCCATTGTACTTTGCTATGAGCTGCTCACTTTTCGTACGCCTGTGCTGCTTTGTTGAGCTCCATCTTTTCGTAAGGCCAGCGGGACACAGCCGGCCGCATCCTTGACCCCAGAAACAAAGGTGGGAGTGGCATGTGAAGCAACCTGTGCAGTAACTTGACGTACGCTGGAGTTGATTTTGATGGTCATAAAAACGTCTCAACGAGCAGCATGAGGTCAACCGACGCCTTGGTGAGGTTCAAAAAGAGATGATGACGAAGATGAGGACGACGAAGAGGTGGTCGATTCCTCGTTACGCTTTTCTCTTAGAGTCGAATTGTTTTCTGATTCTGCACTGGATCTCGGCATCAGTTTGTCCCCTTCCAGCGCCCTCCCAGGTAGCTGGACCTCCAATCATGCTCCCTGCATCTTCTCCATCCTTTTTACAGCCTCAGAAGAATTTTGGAAGCTTGGTGCAAGTTGAAGCTGTGAATTGAGAAGAGCGACTTAAGGTCATTGCTGGCAACCAATGTTTGCAGATGAAGATAGCTTTCTGTCTATATGGCAGAAATGGGCAACCTGTCAATACATGAAAATTAGTGCATGTATTTCTATATCGTACCATCCCTCCCAAAATATGTATACATCGATATATGTACATGTTGTTGCATATTCCTGCAAATGCATTGTGATCCAGATGAAGAACGACGCCTCGGTCTATTTCAACAATAACAAAGAACTCCCGAAAAGGTTTAAGTCACTCAATGTATTCAGGGGCGCAAACATACGACATGGAATCCTAAACAAAATCCAAAAAGTCACGAAAATCTCTAAGTCACGGGAAGCTTGTCAAAGTCTGCGCCTTGAAGCAAGCTATGCTTTGCGAAAAAAATGAAGTAGATTACTTACCTCTGTACAACACAAGATTACTTTTCTACTGTCGATGAACACTACTTACCGTTCCGATGATGTTTTGTTGCGTAAGAGCTTGCTTTGTCGAGGTCGAACCTTTTGTTTTGCAAGTGCCGGAGCAACG
This sequence comes from Symbiodinium kawagutii, assembly GCA_009767595.1. NCBI lineage: Eukaryota > Dinophyceae > Suessiales > Symbiodiniaceae > Symbiodinium > Symbiodinium kawagutii. The sequence goes on along the minus strand of VSDK01004699.1, from coordinate 25,818 downwards.
ACTGTGTCTTGGTGGAATCCGTATAAGTTTGGCCAGGACAAGGCCATTGTTAAGAATCAAAAGGCGGATTCACATTCACTTCTAGTGGCGCATTGATTGATCATTAGTTAGTGGTTACTGTACCATTTATGAATTGCTAATTAGCGATTGATTAATGGTTGATTCAATTCTAGCAGGGCACCTTGACCTAACACAGTGTTGGACACCAACCAGAGCAACTTGAAGTTTCCCAGGGTCAAACACTTCGGGAGTGCGGAGGTCGAATGAAGTATTACAAAACGTATAACTATGTTTCATATGTTGTGCATCTAGCGATCGGTTGCACGCCGTTGGAAGCGATCCATTGCTAAGGTGAAATAAACGATTCCGCTGACTGCCTGCCAAAGTGTTGGAGAAAATGCGTCAGCGCAAGAGAAAAGTGCTTCTCATATTCTTGGAATTCGGAATCTCTTTCGATACTGAAGAGTCAAAAAAAGGTTTGATATCAAAAGAGAACCGCCAGAGCATCGCATTGTCAATATTTTGACAGGCTATTTACCTGCACAGACCCCAACTGAGAAGTTTTGACAGACCTTCCATGTTTGACAAAAGATATTTTTTTTGCTTTCATACATTTTTCATGAACGCCAGCCAGTAGGCTCGGCTGAAGTTGCTGTTTGCGAACGACGTGAAGTTACGGGGGTCCGGGGGTTCTCCCCTCTTCACCTTATTTCTACATCTCCTGCCCTGGTTTCCTTCTCTTCCTTGACACTGCTGGCTTTCGTTCCCCCCTTCTCAGGTCTAGCATATCATAATCCATAATCTCTAACCTCTCACAATAACAATCATTTCTCCCCGATAACCCGCTAACCTATCATGATCCATAACCGCCTCATACCTCATGTGAGTCACCCAGTTCCAAGGGTTGGCCCTGCCGCTGGGGCCCCCAGCCTTGGACGTGCCAGGATACCGATCCCATTGGTCACATCCGAGAGGCCAAGTGGTCGAGCTGCAGGGGGGCACTGCTGGGGTGGGGTGAAAACCATTCAAGATATTGATTTCCTACTTATCATCACCATTGACCAGCTAGTTAACCATTGGATGATCATCAAATGTAACACCATATTACCGCTTATCATCACCTACTATCAACCATTCACCAGCCAATTATACAACCATTGATTGCCAAGGGGACAGTGACCGGGTGATGATGGCTTATGGTTGGTGGATGGTCGGTGGATGGTTGGTGAGTGGTTAGTGGATGGTTGGCTTGTGGTTGCTGAATGGTTCGTGGATGGTTGCTGATGGTGGATGGTTGGTTGCCTCACATGCTTTGTCAATTATTTTATGATCTAGCACCTGGGCGCTATTGGGGCGGCAGTGCGGGTTGGCCAAAAATTCAGATCGCCACCAATGACACAAGACATGGGAAGACTATGAACGGAAGATCCATTTGTCCACAAGGCATCGCCACTTTTATCATCAATAGCTGGGGATCTATTTTTGGACCACCCATTAACCGACAAACAAATGGATTGGTGAACAATCCAGCAAAACACTATTGGCCATTGGTTAAGAAACTCCGCCGTACAGGGTATTCACCCACGGCCATCTTAACAAAGAAGAAACCACCCACTATTTAACTTCAGGGCAAACCATTAGGTATTTGCCTATGGCGAAACATGGTAAAACTCATGATGATGCATCAAGATGTTCCTCCATGTATCCGGTCATGTCCCATCATCATCAATCATGAAGCGTCAGTAACCTTTGGAAATGATCGATGTCCATGGTCAATGAACGTTGCTGGTCTGTGTTTCATTTTCTTCCGTTGGTGCTACATTTGCCTGGCCACAAGATCATGGCCAGCCATGGGGATTCTTGCACGGGAGCATCTTGAAAGTGAGGCCCAGAGATGCACGAGCCGCTGCTCTTCATTCATTAACTCGGAGTTTTCCAAGCACAGTTGCTGCAGTTTGTGTTTTTGTTTGCGTTTGTAAGGGTGAACTCATACCTCCACACGTCATAAACAGTATAATGCCTTCCATGTCAGCACTTGGGCCCCCATGGCAGCAGCAAGCCCTGCCGTGCCCTGCTCACAGGTGCGGATTATCGGAGCAGATTTACCGTTGGAGAACACTGGGGCACTGCTCTTTGGTGACTGAGGTTGCTGGGTCCCGCTGGGTGCCACGTGCCATCCTGGGGGATCGCAGCGACTTTGACTAGTTCACTAGACTTTTTTAGGAAGCAATCCTGGGGATTCGCATCCCGAAAATTCAGACGTGCCATTCTGGTGACTTTTCGGGAGCTGTCTTGGGCACGTCTGATTTTTCAAGGAATGACAATTTGCAAAGAGACACAGAGGAGAAACATTTGATTCAGGTGATGAGACGCCCACGGATAACGACACATCCGAAGATCTTCAAACATTGCAAGCCTATACGTGTTCACAATTAGCATGGAATGCAACACACATGCATTGCCACTTGACATGTCGAAGTGGTTCTTCTAGTCTCTACATGCCTTACGGCACTCAACAACGTCCGGCAGCTCCCCGTGTTCCCTGGGGCCTTGCAGCGCCAGGCTTTGGACGTGCTGAGGGGCGCTGTCGCGTGTTCCCCCCGGGCGCTCAAGTGGCCAGCTCCCCAAAGCCAAGGCGATGATAGGCGATGCCACTGTGAGGATAATAACATGAACAAACCTTTTGTGGTTGCAAATTTGCAAATCATTGTTTCAATGTGATAGTTGCAAGGTGTTTCATGCACTCTTCATACGATGCATCGAATGGACTCCAAGTAGTACGATATTCAAACATGTTCAAACAATCATTCTTTTCACGCATTCATGTCATGTACTTCAGTTGAAACAATACTGACAGGAATGCATCCCATTCCTTTGCCATCATAATGATTTCCCATGCGAAGGCTTCTCTAGCCCTCACCCGGATCATCAACATCATGCAGTGAACATTTTCCATGAAACTATAAACTTGCAGCGTCTTTGTGGAATATATAGTACGGCGCCCTTTTTCCCGAAGACTTATCTTGGCCAGCACATCCTACCCTGGCATAGTGGGATAGCGTGCATGCTCCTAAGTTACCAGCCTGCCAGATTTCATCCGTGCATATCCAGGCACATTGGTGCATGTTGATGCTGCCTTAGTTACATTTTTGTGCGTCCCGAGTTTGCTGAATCAAATCATGTTTTGGTATCAGGATTTAATGGCAGTGGGTCAAAACCCTGTACCCCTGTTTCCCCTATCACTAACCATGGTTTCGCCTATAAAATGGTTGGTAATTGTCCCCAATTACTGCTTGATTGATATTGACCCATAGGCATATCACCATTGTTGGTGATTATCCCTTATTATTAACCATTATTAACCATAGTTAACCATTTGAAGAAAAAGGTGGTCTTCAAAACCTCCAACAGCATGCTGGAAAAGAATGGAAAAGATAGAGTCCTGTGAGGCGCTGGTTCAGGGGTGAAAGTGCCCCTCCCTTGGAGGTTAACAGGGCCATGGGCCATGCCATGCGATGGCGGGCAACGCCATGCTAGCACTGAGCCGCCAGGCATAGGATCAGTATATGGTGGTTTCTTAAGCCATAGGGTAACCCCACTATACTGTTGGACGGCCAGGCCCTGCGCAGGATTTGCGTGCGATTGTTTTGCAAATGGCCCATGGGAATGCATTGTTGAATCAGACATTGCATCGTAGGAAAATCCTTTCATTTCAAATTGGGTTTGATGCCAGTCGACAAGTTGAATCAGTCGTCAAAAGATAGCGCCAAAAGCCCAAGTAGAGCAAACCGTGGTATTCGAGCCAACTTTAACCAAAAGGTAATTTGGGGGTGTGATTTGCGTGTCACACAAATGGTGATTCCATGTATCCAACCGCCCCGCCACATATGGCTTAAGGGTGGGAAACCTCTCGCGAGACCGCCTGATGGCATACGCTGTGCGGTCCCTGTGAAAAGACCGCTTGTGCACTTGCAGAGCCGTACTTCGAGTGACGGTGAACCAGTGTTGTGACCCCACAATACTAACATTGGTAGCGGAGCGTGGTGCTACATCCTGGAAGAGCACTACGAGATAAAGGAGCTCTATGGCCGCTTCCTCAGCTGGCACCGGTCAGACGATCGAGACCGCCAAGGACACCTTCATCCCGATCTTCAATAACAAGCCCGCGGACTACAAGGAGTGGCGAAGCCGCATCCTGCTGTACAAGAAGAAGCTGGACATCCAGAAGAAGTCCCGGGAGGCAGTGGTGAACCTACTCACCAGCCTACATGGAGCCTCATGGAAGACCGTGGAGCACTTGGTGGACAAAGCCACTGAGGATGACGCAGATGGCTTCAAGATGGTGCTGGAGGCTTTGGACAAAGCCTTCAAGTATGACGACCGCGTGGAAATGCCACGTGCCATGGAGAAGTTCTTCTTCGGACCCGGACGACGAGGAGACCAAACCCTGCTGCAGTACATCTCCGAGTACCGTGAGTCGAAGCGAGAGCTGGAGAAGCACAAGGTGGCCATCCCTTCAAGCATCTCAGGATGGCTGATGCTACGGAGGTCATCGTTGTCCCATGAGCAGCGACAGCTCATCATGAGCCGTTGCACCTCCTTGGAAGAGGACGCGGTGGAGGAGGCGCTCTACTACTTGCTGGGGCAGGACTACCGCGGCAAGGGTGATGCAAGGTGGAGCCCAAGCACCTCTCCGAAGGGACGCTTCAGATGGCAAGGTCGTCAACACCAAAGCTACATGGCCGAGGAGCCCTACATGGACGATGAGGACTTCCAGGAGCCCTACGACGAGGAGGAGCCAGAGGCCGCCTTCGAAGCCACGGAAGAGGACTGGGACTATAGTTGGGACTATTACCCGGAAGAGGAGTACGACGAGGAGTATGCCGATGCGGAGACCATGGACAATGACATGGCCCTGGAGGAAGCATACGCCACGTACATGGATGCCCGGAGGCAGTTCGCAAACCTGAAAGCTGCCAGAGGCTACTACCCCGTGGTTGCCTTGTCACCGGACTTCCAAGGATCCCCTGGAACCCAGTTGCCTCGACCTCCCACCGGCAAGGGCAAGAACCCAAAGGGAAAAGGAAAAAGAGCTGCCGCAGCACGCGGCAAGGGCAAGGGTTCATCCAATGCGAACCCACCACAAAGAGCAACCCCTACTGCCAGAGCTGGTTCCTACTTCGGCACTGCCCCGAAGTGCTTCATTTGCCACCAGACGGGACACCTCTCTGCGAACTGTCCCAATTCATCGAGACCTTCAAGAGGTACTTCATCGACGACGAGCTCACCCTCTAAGAGGCCGAAGACGTCTGCCGATGCGATGATGGTTGCAGATGATGCTCTCGTGGCTACCGATGGAACACCACATCTTGGACCTCAAGGGTGGTACGGCATTCAAGATGGAGGAGCATCCAGCATGGTGATTGGCCACAACACCCTGATGTCGGTGATCGACTACATGGTGGGAAAAGGCGCCAAGACCGGGCGGTACCTCTTCATGCCGACCGACAAGATCTTTGCCTTCGGTGGTGATGCCAAGCTGGAAGCTGAATGGTCCGTTCGCCTACCGGTCTATGTGAACCAGCGCTATGGCCATGTGGAGTGCTTTGTGGTGGAGGGCAACACACCCCTCCTGATTGGCAGACCAATCCTTGCTGCCTTTGAGGTGAAGACCGACTTCAGCACGAACAAGATCTCGGTGTTTGGCAGCGAGTGGAAGGAAGCCACTGTGGGTGAGAAGGGTGAGTTCCTTCTTCGCTTGGACGATGGCATCGAGCAGAACCCCAACGGTGACAACCCGCAGTTCGACTACATGACCCACGAGACCTTCGGCATCTTGGAGAGCGACCGCAAAATGGATGTCTATGTCTCCTTGGTGGAGTACCTCACTTCCACCGAGCGCAAGGGCCCAGAGAAAGCCTTCTACCTCAACTATGTTGGAACCTCTGCCCATCCACCGGAGGAAGGCATTCCGAAACCTTTGGAACCCAACGAGGTGAACAAGGTCATCTCCCAAAAGCTGTTCAAGACCTTCCACCAGCACTTCGGTGAAGTATCCAAGGAGCAGAACAAAACCTTGGAGAACATCCTCAACGCCCACCAGATGGAGAAGCGCATGTTCTGGGAGGTCTACAGTGGGGATGCGCTGCTGGCAGAGACGTTCTACAACAATGGATGGCACGTCCAGACCTTCGATCTGATGAATGGATGGGACTTCGAGAAAGCCTCTACTCGAAGGGATTTCCTGAACCTGTTGGACGAGGTTTGCCCCGACTTCGTGTGGTTTGCACCTCCTTGCAAGAAGTGGTCAACGCTCCAGAACCTCAACCTGCACACTGTGGAGCAGATTGCCGCCCTGGAAGCTGAACGCGACTTCCAAGAAGCTTCCCATCTTCGTATGTGCAAAAGGGGCATGGACAAGCAGAAGCGTGAAGGCCGACATGGAGCCCTGGAGCAACCCAAGGACGCAGTGTCCTGGAAGACCAAAACCCTGATGGCCCTCGAGAAGGACAACTACGACTCGGTGTTCGACCAATGCGAGTTTGGCACCCAACTCCCTGACCGAGACGGTGTGTGGTACTATGTGAAGAAGCCCACAAGGGTGCGATGGACCTCGTACCAAGCTGCCGAGGACATGACCCGCAAGTGCCTCGGAGACCACGACCACCTCCCAATCGAGGGATCGAGTCCCCTCATTGGCAACAGGGCCAGAGCATCAGGTTCATACCAAGAAGGACTGTGCCGCGCAATCCTGAAGACGGTGAACTTCATCTTCGAGGACGGCATGATGGACGACGTCCCCACCGCCGAGGAGGCCTACGGCGAGGATGAGGAGCCCTTCGACCTCGACATGGAGTTCCCCTCAGAGCCCGTGGTTCAGACCGGACCTGGCACCACGGAACAGCGAGTGTCAATCCAACAACGACTTCAACGACTTCAAGGTCAACCGCCCATCGATGTGGACGCCGAGAACCCCGAGGAGGAGATCATCGAGGACGACCCCATCTTCCCTGAAGGTGATGACCGCAAGCCGCCCATCACCGGAGTGCTTGGCAAGCTTCGAGGAACCCGAGCTCAAGATGTTCAACGCACCGTGATGAGGCTGCACCGCAACCTGGGTCACCCAACTGCTGGTGAGCTGGCTAAGCTACTACAACAACGAGGAGCCTCTGCTGAAATGATAGCATGTGCCAAAGCTCATCGTTGCCAAGTGTGCGAAGCCCACAAAAGGCCCATCAGCAATCCAGTGTCTTCAATTCCCCGGGCAACCACCTTCAATGACCGAGTGCAAGCCGACACTTTGTGGGTGCATCGCCCTGGGCACAAGAAGGCAACACCTGTGTTGGTGATGAGCGATGCTACTACAAGACTTTGCTCGGCAAGGGAAATCAAGACCGAGTCCTCCGAGGAGTTTCTCAAGGCCTTGGAGCGTGGATGGGTGCGCAACTTTGGTGCCATGCGCAAACTCTATGTGGACGAGCATCGAGCATGGTGCTCCGATGCAGTGAGCAACTGGTGCACGGAGCAGGGAGTGGAACTACACATCTCCCCTGGCGAATCTCACAAGAGGCTGGCCATCCTGGAACGGCGCCACCAAGTGATTCGCCGAGCCCTCACCATCTTCCTCACCGAGAACTCGAAGATCAACAAGCAGCCAGACGGCATGATCACTGCATTGTGCTACGTGATTCCCCAGGTGAATCGCATGCCCAATGTGAGCGGCTACAGCCCCATCCAGTGGACTATGGGCTACACGCCTCACATCCCTGGAACTTTGATGGAGGAGCAGGTCAACCCTACTCACCTGGATCCCACGGAAGCCTTCCGTGAGAAGCTGGAGATGATCAATGCCGCCTCCAAAGCCATCAACGAGGCCAACGTGGACCAACGACTTCGAAGAGCTCTTCTACGACGATTCACAGGACAGAGCAACATCCTCAGCACTGGGGATCGATGCTACTACTGGCGTGATGGCCCGGCGAATGGACCAAAGGTGAGATGGAAGGGACCCGCTGTGATCATCATGAGGCAGGAGTCTGAGGAAGGACCCAACTCAGATGTGTACTGGCTGGCTCATGGAACCTCACTACTTCGAGCCTCTCCAGAACACATCCGACCAGCTCTTCACCCCGAGACGGACGAGACCCGGACCATGACCGCCTTGGACCGAGCTCAACTGGCCCTCTTCCAAGTGAGAAACCGTGGAGTGACTCACTTCACCGACCTGAAGAAATCCAACAAACGGAAGAGGGAAGAGGTCGCCACAGAAGACGAAGCGGAGGACTTCGACATTGAGCTGGGTGACCCGGAAACAGGTCCGACAGAGGACCGATGGGAGGTCAGTCAAGATGGAACTACGTGGACTCGAATCCACAACCTCCCTAGGCACAAGCTCTTCGTGCCAGACCCGCTCTACGATGAGGTCCCAATGGAAAGCTTCAAGAAGGAGCGGGTGACGACAATCCATCGAGGAGCACCAAGCCCTGAGACCTACACCCGAAGGGAGGACTGGACAGCCCCAAATGCAGATGCAGCACTGCACTACCTTTGGACTGGAACCACAGTTTTCACTGTGGAGCCCGACAAGCTCTCCCCTGGCAATGGATCCGACCTGGAGAACAGCGATGATGATGATTCTCCACCAGGACCAGGAGGACCACGACCAGACCCTTTGGAAGAATTGGATCGAATGAGCCACCGATCCTCAGTCTCCCCATCTCCAAGCATTGCAGATGAGCCTATGGGTGCAGGAGGACCAGGCAGTGGACCACCACCACCAACTGCACCAGCAACCTTGGACGACCTGGAGGAGGACAACAATGACCAACCCGCGACTATGGAAACCCCGCTTGGAAGCGTCAACGAACCCATGGAAGAACCAGCCCTACTACCTCAAGATCCAGATCCAACACAAGCGGCAATGCCCATTCCTGAACATCAGCAACTACTTTACCAACAACCACCCCAGGAGACCTTTGCACAGCGGCGCTTGCGAATGGACCAGCAGGAGACCATCTCCGTGCCGAAGACCTACGGCCCTGTTCCGGTTCCAGTGGGAACTCGAACAGCTACACCTTACGAACGCAAGTCCCTCGCAAGTGACGATGCAGAGGTCGCCATGGACATTGATCTCATCAACAAGAATGAGCTTCCCCGAGGATGGAGAACTGAACATGGTCACCTTGTGTTGGATGACAATGTCTTCGACATTTGGGAGCTACATGGCAACAACTTGACGAGGAAGCACTATGTTCCACGACAAGCTGACTACATCCCTGATGAGCTCACGTGCCCGATCCCTCTGCACTACCTCGAGAAGAAGAAGATCGTGCACATGGATGGCAAGCTCTACCGGGAGAAGTGGAAGAACAAAGGCCCGAAGAGGAAGTATGCCAACAACTTATGGACTGGCTACACCCGCTTCAAGATCCACCCCGGGTGGAAACACGAGGCCTACAACCACTACGTCCAGAACCTGGAGGAGTGCTACTCCCAGGAGTCCAGCAACCAACCTCTCAATGAGAGGAACATGAGCCTGGAAGACCGTATGGCCTTTCGTAAGGCAAAGATGCAGGAGCTCCAAAGTTTCTTTGAGAATTCAGTGTGGACTTTCTCACCTGATCAAGGAGTTCCCCAAGATCGCATCTTAAAGGCTCGCTTCGTGCTGACATGGAAAAAGCACCCCGACGGGAGCCCAAGGGCCAAAGCAAGGCTAGTGGTGCAGGGTTTCAGGGACCCAGACGCCCTGAATGGAAGCCTATCAACAGCGAGCCCTACGCTGACAAGATTGGCCCGCAGCTTCATTCTGGTGCTGGCCTCAACTATGGGGATGTCTATGTTCACATCAGACATCAGCACGGCATTCCTGCAGGGCAAGGAGTTTGACCCCAAGACCAACAGACTGATCTGGGTGCGCCTGCCCAAGGACGCCATGGACATGCTGGGAATGAGTGGCACCCAGTTTCAACTGATGAGGCTGGACAAGCCCATGTATGGACTTTGTGATGCCCCAAGGTCCTGGTACCAAGAAGCGACGGAACGCATTCTCAAGGTTGGAGAAGGAAGAGTAGTTCAGCACCCTCTGGACGCCTGCCTCTTCCTATGCTTCGACAAGGTGCCCGCGGAGACCTCGACCAATGAGACTGAGCCCAACCTCATTGGAGCTTTTGGTATCCACGTGGACGACCTGTTTGGATGTCTCCTTCCGAAGAACAAGGAGGCTGAGAAGCTCCAGAAAGCCCTGAAGGAAGTCTTCACCTTCCGGGAATGGCAGACTGGTGACAACCTTGAGTACTGTGGCTGCCAAGTGGAGAAGCAGGGAGAAGATCACTGGCGCCTTCACCAGGCCAAGTACTTGCACAAACAGAAGCCCATCTCGATTGACAAACATCGAGCTGGAGATGAATCCCTTCCAGTGACAGAGAAGGAACGGACTATGCTACGTGGACTACTGGGAGCCCTACAGTGGCCAGCTACACAAAGCTCACCACACCTCCAAGCACAGGTGTCTATGCTGGCTGGAGAGGTGACCAAGGCTACAGTTGGTACACTCCAGAAGGCCAACAAGATTCTCCGCTATGCCAAAGCGAACTCGGACGTCGGTTTGGACTACCGCAAGCTGGGCGACGTCAAAGACCTCACCATGGTGGTCTACAGCGATGCCTCCTTTGCAAGCAGGCAGGACCTGAGCAGTCAAGGTGGCTATCTCCTTGTGATTGCCAACAAGAACATCACTGACGGCGACACGGTGCACTACTGCGTGGTGGATTGGCGCTCATGGAAGCTCGCGCGGGTGGCGCGCTCATCCCTGGCAGCCGAATCCCAAGCTGCATCCGAAGCCTCAGATGCGCTGCTTTATGCATCAACCTTTTGGAGGTTGATACATCGCCCCTGGCTCACCATCGACAGCATGGATGCCAGTCGAATGGACAATGAGCCAAGCCTGGTGGTGGACGCAAAGGCCCTCTACGATCTACTGGTCAAAGAAGAAGTACAAGCTGGAACAGGTGCAGACAAACGCACCGCCATAGAGGTGCTTGTGACGCAGGACAAGCTCTCTACCTGCGGAGGAAAGACCAAGTGGGTCAGCAGTGAGCTGCAGTATGCGGACGGACTCACAAAAGAATCCGCAGGGCAGCTATTGGCTGACAGGCTGCGTACTCACATGACGCGCCTGAAGAGTGATGTGGACTTTACCGCATCCAAGAAGAAGAGCGCAGCCCAACGACGACAGAACACCCAAATGTTTGCCATGAAGAAACCAACTCGAGGACTACAGGCCATGTTCTCAACCATGCTCTACCACGTGAACGCCTTCGACGTTACAAAGCTCAACGAGACCAAGGACACATCGGAGCCCTACACCTACTGGATCCTGATGCTCTTCACGATCTTCATCGTTGGAGCCTCTATGCTATGGTGGTGGTGTGCCCGACCAAGAGCCCGGATCGGTTACCCACGGGAAACCGTCATGACTCCAGAAGACACCAAGACCCTCCACGAGATGTACAAGGAGATCGTCTTTCTACGACATCTTCGAGATGAATTGGAGTCTGAACTTCGAAGGAAAGTTCAAGAACTACAAGACTTGCAGGACACCGTAGAGCTGCAAGCACACGACCTGAAGATTGCCCAGGAGAAGCTGTCCGAATGTCGTGAGGAGACTGAGCTACTCTGCGAGAAGCTCATCGAAGCCGGGATCGATCCTGACCCTGATCCATCCCTCCTTGAACCACAACTACCAGATGACGTCATTCCAGATGACATCTACGACGAGGAGACGGCAGCTTGGCATCTTCGCGAGGAAGCGGCTAGCACTGCCCGCCACTTCCCTGATACCGCTGAGGGCAGTCAACAGAGTTGACTTTTTCCCTCTTTCACCGGTGTGATTTGCGTGTCACACAAATGGTGATTCCATGTATCCAACCGCCCCGCCACATATGGCTTAAGGGTGGGAAACCTCTCGCGAGACCGCCTGATGGCATACGCTGTGCGGTCCCTGTGAAAAGACCGCTTGTGCACTTGCAGAGCCGTACTTCGAGTGACGGTGAACCAGTGTTGTGACCCCACAATACTAACAGGGGGGAACAACCCTTACCACTTTGCCTGACCCTTCAACCTGGTTGCTCAGCATAGGATGCCTCATGCGTTGGCTCTCACGCATTGGCTGTGCAAAAAGCTTCGGTGGAACCATCGGCGGCCTGGGGTTGGGCTGTCACAAACAGATAGCTGTGACCCGCAACAAGCTTGACATCGCATGTTTCGCTTGCGGTGGCTCCTCAAACGAGGCGTATCCCCAAATCATCCATCATTAACAATCCATTAGAGTCATAAACGATCCATGTTTGGAGTTTGAAACTCCCATGTGTCTCTTTGAGGGCTTGGCTGATTGCCAGGGATTGATGTCACGCCGCGGCTGCCAGGGTGCCAGAGCGGATGAGCAGAGCATGGCAATGTTTTTTCTGGTTGGTTATTGTTAGGGCATCGTTTCCAGGGGTCTACTACTGGAAATGGTCATGTTGCAAAACATAATCTGAGCATTTCAAAACTACATGCCAGGAGTGGTGTCGTTTGACATTTCAGGGCTGTCAAGACAGAAGAAGCACAGGTGGCAGTAGCTGTAAAGGCATAAACATGCAAGGTTGCTCAACCACAGCAGCAGGCCTTTTTGTTCAAACACTTGGTGCCTGGGATTCTTGACTAGCCTGTTCATATTTATTTGGTGGCCATGCGAAGACTGCGAAGACTAAGAATGTTAACGCCTGCTATTCATCTCAGGCCATTGACTATTCTTGTCTTATTGTTGATGGTGACTGATTGCTTCATTCGGTTTTTGTTCTATATTAGCTGTTGGCATCACTTAGAATTGGCATGTTGGATGAAAGAGGTGCTGCCATTCCGGTTTCCAGCAATTTTGATAAGATAACCACTAGCTATAGTGGTTTGGAACATGTCTTCTTCCCCCAAATGTATTAAGAAATGGTTGGGTTGGGTTGGTTGGTCGGTCCGTCGGTTGGGTTGGGTTGGTCGGTCGGTCGGTTGGTGGGTCGGTTCGTTGGTTGTTTGATCTTAATTGGTTGGTTGACAAGCATATTTTCATCAGAGTTCAGCCACCAACCAGATCAAGATCTTGTTGCAGGTTATTGGGTGCCCCTGATCTGTGGAGGGCACGCAGCCCTCCACCCATCCTCCCTCCGAGGTTGCTGCCTTCGGTGCCTCTGTGCCATTGCTCCTGGGTGCCTCGCGCCGTGGGGGCCGGGGCGTTTTCGCCGGCGCAGCGGTGCCCGAAGGACGAGAAGTGGAAGTGTGCCACTGGGCCGACAGGGTGAGGTGGGCAGAAGCCACGCCTACACCAAGCAATGCAAGGGATTCCAAGCAGATAAAAGGGAAGTTATAGGTGCAACCTTCAGAAAGAGAGAGAGGTGCAACCTTCAAGCAGATGAAGTGGTGACTAGGGATATTTTTTCGGATTTCGGCATAAGCTCGATTGAATGTTCTCTTTTTGCTGGAAGGTGATAGGCTTTGATATCTCCTAATCCCAGGCGTGGCTGTGTGCTTGCTTCTTGTATTTAGCTGCGGCAACCATGCTGCGGTCAAGCAGCACCTTGTGTTTGAAACATCCAGCCATTCCTATCAACCAAGTTCCCCTTTTCTTTGCCAACATTCGCTTTTACTGACAGTTGGCTCAACTTTCAACAAATGAAGCCCGTCATTCTTTTCAAGCCAGTGACTAAAGCCAGTATAGCTTCGTTGTACACACACCGGCAGGCCTGACAATGCTCCTTTTATCGATCTATAAACATGCAAAATTGTTTAACCCCCAGATTTCCAACATTTTCCAGCTTCTCTCCTAAGCGTGGTTTGGACAGCTTTCGTTCAAAACCTCATGACTCATCCTGAGGGAATCGATATGCATGACACGTTTAAGCCGTTTATCGTCATGTAATTTGATCAACTCCTGGTGCCTTCCGTGCTTCTGGTCAGCCCCTAAGACCTCAAGTACCTGCTCCCTCATGCAACATCAATGTGGCGTGTTAATGGTACCAAGTAGAGCCGAGTACAACATACCCCATGACCATTCAAACAGCATCAAGGTCCAGTGTTGGCCCTCAAGCGCGACCATATTGCAGCTGAGTGCGCTGGCATGCGCTACTTTTTCAGTGGGGCAGCCCAGCAGCGAACCGACGCCTGCTTGTTAGAGAATGAAGTCGCAGGGCTTGGATTCGTGAAAGGTCAATCATTTGCTACGAAACGAATCCAGCAAGATTCCAAAATAGGTTCGTGGATGGATTGATACCGGCATATCATCATTGATTTTCCTTGGCCAAGATTTGTGCTTTTGGCTTCGGCACCCCATGTAAAATTGATTGATCTGCCAGCTTGCCAGCATAGCAAAAGAGTCTTCTCTTGTGCGGACTTGGCGCCCCTAGTTTGATCTTGTGTATGGGACCGTGGTGCTAGGCCAATAAGTTGTGGTTGCCAACTTTCAGCAAAAACAAGTGCAACTGCCTGTTGAACGAAAGCTGTTCGGGGATGCTTTGGCTCTTTTGATGGCATTGTACGCGCCGCATGCGTGCCAACATAGTGGTTGCTTGAAATTTCCATTGCTAAACGCTTGGGTGACCAGATATGGGCATTTGTCCATTCATACGGCCGATACGCCATATGTACATAAATTGAAATGCGTTGGCGAAATTTGACAGAAACCAACTTGTTGAGCATGGAAGTCCGGGGGGGTTGGGGCCATTGGTCACTGATCCTTTCACACGTGGCAGTGGGATGGCAGCGGTTTGGATTCGCTTGGGCGTTGAGTGACTTCAAGGGGCTCAAGGTCAGGGTTGAGTACTGCGCATCACATCCCGGTAGAAATGGCGGAGAAGTTCAGGAGCTTCGGATGGTGGGAAGGGGGGAGCTTTCAAGCAGTGAATGCTTTTTGTTTCAAGAGATCTTTATTACTGCTAAATCGATGGTGGTTAATTCATGGCTAGTGGTTAAGAACACTTCGGTTTCAGAATGGCTCATGGTTGAAAACTGCGGATGCTATCATGATATGATATCATGCTATCCAAGAAGACAAGGAGATACACCAACCACATATTGCAATGTGTTGGTACCTCCGTGTCAATGGATGATCCGAACTAGTTGGGATCTGGCGATTCGTGCAGGGTGACCCAGTGAGAGGATGGGAGAAAGGGCCATCCAATTGGCTCAAGCCCTGCCGCGTCCCAATGCGGAAACTTTGAGTTTTTTTTTTTTTTTTCTGGGATCACTAGTGGTTTGTCACTGGATCAATTACATAGCTTTGAGTTTTTTTGATGGTAAGTCACTGGTGTGATTGTTTTCGAGAGCTCAGCTTAGTACTGTAAGTGGTCGGCAATGTTTCCTTTCTGCAAGCTCGAAACTTGCGAGACTTGCCAGCAGTGCTCTGCAGATCTTTTCATACATGTTTCTTCCCTGTGGCATATGACCCAGGATTGGCACCAATTGCCAGAAGGTCAATCATTGTGAACCAGGTAGTATCACAGTCAGATCACACTTCACCACAGATCAATCACTATTAAGGAGGCAAAAGTACTAGTCAATATTACTCACTCAAGCATGATTTAGCAATTTGCGGCGACTTTTTAGTTTACAAGGGCATTCTGCTGAAGGAGCAAGATCGGCAACAGCTACGCCAAGAAAGATATTGAAGACTGGCAACCCAGGCGCGACAGATCCCTGAATCAGGAGAACACTGATCAATCGGTGGCCTGGAGATGCCTGTAGTAGTTAATGCTCCGTCAGAAGTAGTGATCAGCAATCTAGTAATAACGAATCATGGTTTGGCGATGGAGAGAGAGAATCAAGGTTATTAGCCTTCATGATCATGCATATGAGCGGTGATCATGGTTAACGAAGCCCAGCAAGTGACGATGCCTCCGCACGGGAGGGCATCTGGGTGGTACACTACGAGGTTTATCGTGGCCATGTCCACTCCGGCTTTGGTTGGCTTCATGTCTGGCAACGGAACGGCCATCGTGAACCGTAAAGCCATTGTATACTGATTAGATTTGTGCATAGTCACGTAAGGCATGATTTATCAAATGTGATTGACTAGTCATAGTTGACCAATCATTACCTATTTTGAGCTAAAAGGGCTTAACGATAGCAATAGAAGCTGTGCACCATTCATAGTATTGACCATTTACGCAACCAGCGATATTTTTTTCCTTGATCAATCGTTACTAATCTTTCGAAGCCACTATGAACCATGATTTGACAACAAAGCCAATATTTTCCCATCAGTATTGTTAAGCATCAATGACCGCCATAGACCATTTTAGCTATGGATGAGTCATTAATTAGCCATCCATTTCTGTGATAATTGAAACCAGCATGATCATGTATGAATATGTCAACAAATGAAATTCCAGATAGATGATGTGTATGCAATGTTTACCATCTATGGTACGAGTGATTTAATTGTCAACCAGCATTGACTAGCACTGTCATCGTCAAGAATTTGTAATATTCCCGGTTGGGAGTCATTTTCAGAAACCCATTCAGAAACGCTGAACAGCACCATTCATTGTAGACACTACCAGTCATTCACTACAAAATGGTCATCATTGATTTGCATCCGAACTATAAGGCATGTTTGACTTAATTATCCATTATTGACGCATTGATACTGTGATATTGAAATGGCACTAACCACCCAGTGCAAATGGGCTGATCATGACTTACTACAGTCGCAGTACCATTCCATCATCCGGATGATCATAGCAGTTACGATGACTATCATGGCTGATTATCATTACCATTAGCCTTTAGCAGATGATCACAGTTGCTGACTCTCAAACCATACTATACCATGTCTTGGTCATTTCATTTTCTTTTCGTAACATATACTAAGACTAATCCTTTCTTATCATACTTCAACTATACCAACTAAGACTATCAACCTTAAGTATCTACAAAGGCCATCGGTTATTTTTTTCATATGACTAACCTGTTTTCACCATTTGCTTATGACATTCATAGGTTGAAACTAACCAAGGTTTGATAATTATAGGTTGAAGTCATGTTAAGACACTGCTTTTGTCATAACTTCAACCTGCCTGATTTTTTCATACAGCCTTACAGCTGGTTAATGATAGCTTATCTATACTAGTCCTCGGTTTTCATTTCTTCCAACCTGACGGATTTTTCCCAAATCATCCAAAAGGAACCATTTATAGTAATAGAGTGATGGGATACCAGTAATCATCCAACCCCCAGTAGTCATTCAACACGAGAATGCCATAGCCATCCATTTTTGCGTCCTAAGTCGACCAGCATGACTATGACTCAGTTGGTGGCTGGTGCCGGCCAATGGCGGTGAATGTTTGTTGGGGCATTCCCAGGTTGAGACTCCACCAGCCTGTTAGTAATCATCATAATTCCCTACAGAACTACTGGTAGCCCTAAACCATTCCAATTCCCTACAAAACTATTAACCATCATTCCCCATCATCAACCCTAAATCAAGCTACTGCCCAGGCTCAAGGCGGAGCTGGCGGCCCTGAAGCGGACGCCGGCGAACCGCCAGTGCTGCGACTGCGGCGCTGCCGATGTGACCTGGGCATCGCCCAAGCTGGGCACCTTCCTTTGCGTCCCGGGGTTGCGGGAGATGGGCTGGCTGCAATGGCAGCCGGTGACCAACCACGCGCTGTTGCTATGCCTTGTTGCTATGATTTGATGATATGATGATGGATGAGTGGATGGATGATGGATGATGGATGATTATGTAGAACTTTGGTTGGATGATGGATGATTATGGAATTATGGTGGACATATGGCTTCTATGTGAGCTGATAGCTCGCTGAGTAGAAACTCCGATCAGGATGCTTCTTATTACGCAGCACTTGGTGCTTGGTAGAATGGCAAGGAGTTTTGGTGGATTTGTTTTTGGAATGGTGGATGTACCCCCATGTCATCCCACATCCTGTAGGGTCTGTAAGCGTCATGTTTGGGTGAGCTGCAAAAGAATCACCAGTGATGACCTTATCTCCATGGTGAGGATATCCTTGGAATTTGGTGCTTTGATTCTTTCATTCTTGTTGAGAAGAAGCACTCTGCAATATCGGATGAAGCAAATGATGTTGATATTGAGTTGTTGGTTGGTGCTCTGGGTTGTTGACGTGACCAATATATAATTGTGGTCCTGGAGGGAGGTATTTTGATCATGCAAGGGAGATCTCCGTAAATATCCGTAAATGTTTTTGACATTTTTCAAATTTTGGCACAGTGGTTGTGGAAACAGAGATTTATCACCATCATGGGTGTGGTTTCAGGTCTGTAAATTGATGATTGCAGGATTGCATCCTTTACACATGTGCTTTGAATCTATCATTTTCTTTCGCAAAGCCTCATGAAACAAAACTTAGTCAACCTTCCTCTCACGGACTATAAGTAGCACCGTGTGAGAGATATCATCCAAAGATTGGACAAGTTCACTCTTTACTGACAACTGCGCCTTGGAGTATTCAGCACGCTCTTTCGATGAACTAAGATGATTATGGCCAACCAACCATCCCCAACCAAGCAACCAACCAACCAACCAATCATCCACCCAAGCAACCAACCCAGCAAATCCAAACAACCTACGACGGCCGGCGCTTTCACCTCTGCAAGGTGACCTGCTCCGACATTCACCGAGCAGCTGGGGCTCACATCACCTGCGTGAAGCTTCTGGGCGCAGACGTCAACCGGGGCGATCAACGGATGGGGCGCGAGGACATCAGTTGCAGCGCAGAATTGTCATGGGTTAGTGTTGGTTAATCATGGCTATAGTGCTGATTATCAGTGAAGGACTAGCATTGCCAATCATTGCCATCAATAATCATCAATCGACATCAGTGATGTTTATATGTTTGGACTTGGCATCATGGGAAGCAGCATCGGCATTATGCTGTGTTGGGAAAGGGACCCGTGGTTTGAGAATCACAGGGTTCGATTTTACACCAAGGTTCCCAATTCATGAACCAGAGGCCTGTTAAGGTTGACCTATGGTTGGGCATACGCTCGTATTGGGAATGCTTATGAGAGAGCTTTGTTGTTGACCACTCGGCATTTGAGTGTGGGTCAGTTTCCACCAGATCATGGACGGGCAAGAGTTGTGAGAAAGGTGGGGTACTCATTCAGGCATTTTTGCAAGGCTCGCAGTGCGATAGGCGTTTGATGGTTATATGGTTGTGATGTCCCTGTCGCATCTCTGTTGGATATAGTATCCCCTGTTGGCAAATGCCCAGCTCCATACAAATGCCCCGGCCCTCACTTGCTAAATATCGTTGAGTTTTGCCGACAAAAGGTATCCCTCAGGGTGTTTTTCAGATCAAATATTGCTGGTATCAAAGTGGTGAGGTCATTTGACTTGACAGGAAGAGCTTGGCCCAAATTTGTTCAGACCCTCCCAGAGTGGGCAGCAAAAGCTGAACTCTGTAAAGGCAGTGCTTAGCAAGTTGGGAAGTCATGATGGTTTCAGAGCACCCGCCTGATTGAAAAAAGTGAGACAAGTGAGCCTATCAAAGCTTATCCTAATCTGATCTAGTTCCAACGCAAATGAATCGCAACTGGATGCTTACCCGGGAGGGATGCTAGTGGTGCCCACATGGTCATATATAATGGAAATTTCCGGCCCAAAGTCCAGCTCCACTGAGGAATTTCAGCACCTACTTGTGGTCCCCAGATGAGGTGGAAATGATGCGCATCGTTGGAAATCGACGTGCTAAGGAGAGCCATCAGATGGCATGGCACCATGGCAGCTGGGCAGTGGTGGCGCCTGGACATCCATATTGGGAAATGTTGGGAAAGTTGAATCAAAAGAAATCACAAGAACTCCCGATATTTCGTCGCCAATCAACAGCCATTGAAAAGCTACAGTGAACTGGGGGGCCTGGTAGTCTTGGTGAATATGGATCTCATGAAATGTGGAAATACCCTGGATCTCATGATCTCCCAATGGACATACCATGGAACACACTCCCTGCCGGTAGCTCCACTGCCTTGGTAGAAGAACCTTCTATGACTTGTTGATGTGACTGGCTGGGCAGTGACGGGTAAAAATGAGCTGATCCCAACTGGGGGTTCTTAAGATAGGGAACCCCCAAACAAGGTTGGTTTACTACTGTACATGGTTAGTAGTGAATGATTCGGGGGCCCCCTCTTGTGAGAAACACCCTACTTGTGACAGGGTCCTGCAATGAAAATGATAGTATTTATTTGGCATGGTGGGGGGTTACCCCAATTGTGCGAACACACATGTTGCAAGCAACTTGTGAAGGTGTCCTTTTTTGATTGCAGATTTCCCGGAAAATCATTGCATCGCCAAAAGCAAACATCTCCTTAGTCAATAGCTTAGGTTTTGGCGCACCGTCGTTTCAACTTGCCGAATATGTTTAAACATGCTTAAATGGCTTGCCCGTAGGCGCTTGATGGTGCTTGTAAATGATTGCAGCCTTTGAGATCCCATTTCTGCCACCGTATGTGCACTGCTTGTTTTCCAATTCCCGGATGTGATTGCATGTGTATTTGCATCAGCTTGTTTTTACGCAAGGTTCACCTAGGCTCGGTGTGCTTCAGCTTTTGCATGTGGTGTTTTAAAGCTTGTAGAACACACACACTTTATAAAGTGAGCCTTAACATGATTGTCATTTAATTAAATAGATTTTGGAGACATCATTTTTTCGCACTTCCATTGGCACCTCGACATCGATTGCTGCTGCACCACCAGGAGCTCTACCGCCGCACCAACGATCCCACGTCATTGTCATGGCAGCCACAGGACTCGAAGGACCGTAAGGCGTCGCAATGGCAGGGGGTGGTTGGTGGGATATGGTTTCTTGATGGTTTTGTAGGGACACCATGGGTTTTTCCCCACCTGTCAGGTGAGGGTTGTTAGATTTTATCAGAGTTGACCGCGCCTCCTCCTCCTCCTTCTCCTTCTCGTCCTTCTCCTCCTTCTCCTCCACGACCAAGCGCGACTAGTGGTTGCTGCCGGACCTCAACCACGATCATGTATGCCTGCTGGTGGCTGCTGGACCTGAACTACGACCATGCGCGGCCAGTGGTGGCTGCCGGACCTCAACCGCGACCATGCGCGGCCAGTGGTGGCTGCGCGACCATCTGCGGCAAGTGGTGTCTGCCGGACCTCAACCGCGACCATCCGCGGCCAGTGGTGGTTGCCGGACCTCAAAGATGTGAGAAAAGATCACAGAAAGAGTGTCAAAAGATATGTCAGAAAGAATGTCACAGAAAGAATGTCACAAGAGATGTCAGGATAGAATGCCAGAAAGAATGTCACAAGAGATGTCAGACAGAATGTCAGAAAGAATGTCAGAAGATATGTCAGAATATTTGTCAAAAAGAATGTCAAAAGATATGCCAGAAAGAATGT